>JAJTUV010000332.1:600000-821791 GCA_021653895.1 Mastomys natalensis
TCTAAATCTAATATTGCCTTTTGTAGAATAAGTCTGGCTTTGTCTTTTTTTTTTTTTTTTTTTTTTTTTTTTTTTCCACCGAAGACAGCGGAAGGATCGAACACTTACGACGCAGCGCCTAGCGACAGAGCGCGAGCACTACAGCGATGTGCACGCAGGCCGGTGGGGTGGCTTTGTCTTAAAGCGAAGATTTATGCGATCTGAAGAGAAACCAGAGTATGGCTTTGTCTTTAAATGAACATATATAGACAACTAATATTCATTTGTCTAATCCTAGCATTGTTTATAATAAACTAGTACTACTATTAGCAATGATTTAATGTTGTCTAACAACTTTTTCATATCACTAGAAAAATAATCTACACCAATGTTGACAAGATTCATGTATGTTACACATAAGATTGGGCACCACAGACTGTCTACGACACTATATTACACATGAAACAGAGATCACGCACCACAAAAATGCTTCCACCTTCAGAGCCAGCCCTTAACTTTTAAAAAAGTTTTATCTTCTAAATTTAAAAAGTTTTCAGGCAAAAAACACATGAGAAAATTTTAGAGGATTTGATAAAATCACATTTTAATAATTTACTCTTTACATGCAAGTTATTGGTTATTTCTTTTCTTGGTGAGACCTAAATCATATTCCTCTGCCTTTTGCACACATAATGCATAATAGACAAGCTTTCTCAGATCTTGCTACTTATTGTAGGCCATGGCATACTCTACATGTCACCAGTAAAAGCATATTTAACAGGGAGATCTTTGATAAACATATGCATCATATGTGTGTATTGTAATTTGAATATAATTTTATAATTAATAACTGCACATACAAAGATATTCCTGGAGAAGAAACCTATAGCATAATCTAATGAGAAGATTCTTATGTCAAAAAAAAAGAATGTATTGGAATTTTGATGGGAATTGCATTGGATCTGTAGATTGCTTTTGGTAAGATGGCCATTTTCACTATGTTAATTCTACCAATCCATGAGCAAAGTTAGATCTCTTCATCTTCTGATATCTTCCTCAGTTTCATTCTTCAGAGACTTGAAGTTCTTGTCATACTGGCCTTTCACTTGCTTGGTTAGAGCTACACCAAAGTATTTTATGTTATTTGTGGCTATTGTGAAGGGTGCTATTTACCTAACTTCTTTCTTAGCTCATTTATTGCTTGTGTAGAGGAGAGCTACTCATTTCTTTGAGTTAATTTTGTATCCAGCCTATTTGCTGAAGGTGTTTATCAGCTGTAGGAGTTCTCTGATAGAATTTTTGGGGTTGCTTATGTATACTATATATCATCTGTGAATAGCAATACTTGGGCTACTACATTTACATTTGTATTTCCTTCATCTTCTTTAATTGTCTTATTGGTCTAACAAGAACTTCAAGTACAATATTGAAGAGATATGGGGAGAGTGGACAGCCTTGTCTTGTCCTGATTTTAGTGGAATTCTTTAAGTTTCTCTCCATCTAATGTGATATTGGCTTACTGACTTCCTATATATTGCCTTTATTGTGTTTAGGTACCTGCCTTGTATTCCTGATCTCTTCTAGACTTTTATCATGAAGAGGTGTTGGATTTCAAATGATTTTTCAGCATCTAAGCGATATGATCATGTTTTTTTTTTCTTTCAGTTTGAGGTATCACTATCCCTCCAGTTGTACTATAGAGCAATAGTAATAACAACTGCATGGTATTGGTATAGAAACATACAGGTTGATCAATGGAATCCAACTGAAGACCCAGAAATAAACTCACATACCTATAGCACTTGATTTTTGACAAAGAAGCCAAAAAATATACTGGAAAAGAGAGAGCATTTTTAACAAATGATGCTGGTATAACTGGATATCTGCATGTAGAAGAATGCAAATAGATCCATATCTATCACCCTGCATAAAACTCAAGTCAAAAAGGATCAAAGACCTAAATGTAAGACACTAAATCTAATAGAATAGAAAGTGTGGAATAGCCTTGAATATATCAATACAGAAGACAATTTACTGAACAGAATACCAAGGACTCATGCACTAAGGTCAAGAATTAATAAATGGGACCTCATGAAACTGAAATCTTCTGGAAGTCAAAGGACACCATCATTAGGACAAAAGAACAGCCTACAGATTGGGAAAAGATCTTCATTAACTCTACATATGACAGAGGACTAACATCCAAAGTATATAAAGAACTCAAGTAGATAGACACTAGCAATCCAATAATCCAATTAAATAATGGGTACAGAGCTAAGCAGAAATTTTTCAACAGAGGAATCTTGAATGCAGAGAAGTACCTAAAGAAATGTTCAACATCGTTTGTCATCAGAGAAATGAAAATCAAAATGACTCTGAGATTCTACCTTACATCCATCAGAATGGTTAAGATCAAAACCTAAAAGGACAGCACATGCTGGCAAGATTGTGAAGCAAGGGGAACTCTCCTCCACTGCTGGTGGGAGTACAAATTTGTACAACCATTCTGGAAATCATTTTGGTGACTTCTCAGAAGATTGGGAATAGTTCTACTTCAAGACCCATCTATACCACTCCTGGGTATATACCCAAAAGATGCTCCACCATCCTACAAAGACACTTGTTCAACTATGTTCACAGCAGCTTTGCTCTTAATAGCCAGAAACTGGAAACAACGTAGATATCCCTCAACTGAAGAATGGATACAGAAAATGTAGTATATCTATACAATGGAATACTACTCAGCCATTAAAAACAATGACATCATGGACTTTGTAGGCACATGTATGGAACTACAAAATATCCTCCTGAGGAAGTTTAACCCAGACCCAAAAGGACATGTGTGGTATGTACTCATAAATGGATATTAGCCATAGAGTACAGGACAACCATGCTATAATCAACAGACACAAAGAAGGTAGAGAACAAGTAGGGCCCAAGGGTAGACGGTTCAATATTTCTCAGAGGGGAAACAAAATAGATAACAGCAGGTCAATGGAAGAAGGGTCTGGGTGGAAGAGTGGATGGGGAGGAGCAGGGGAAGAGGGGAGAATAGTAGGAGATCATGAGAGGGGGAGATCATAGTAGGGAGTGATCCCTAGGACATGCCCAGGGACCTGGGAAGGGAAGAGGTCCTAGTGCATCTATGGGGGCTATTCTAGCTGAGACTTCTAGCCTGAGGGATATGTATCCTGAAGTGGTCACTTCCTGTAGCCAGACAAGAACCCCAGTGGAGGGATACAGACAGCAATTCACCCACAAAAACTTTGATCCAAATGTGTCCAACCTACAAGATATTTAGGGACAAAGATAGAGCAGAGACTGAGGGAATGGCCAACCAATGACTGCCCCAAATTATGACCCATTCCATGGGCAAGAACCAATCTCTAACACTTTTAATGATAGCCGCTTATGCTTGCTGACAGGAACCTAGCATAGACATCCTCGAGAGACTCCACTCAGCAGCCAATGGAAAGAGACGCAGAGACTCACACTCAAACACTAGATGGAGCTCAGGAGTCTTACAGAAGAGTTGGGAGAAAGATTGAGTGCCCAAAAAGGACAGGAATTCTACAGGAAGACTTACAGAGTCAACTAACCTGGGGGCTTCCAGAGACTGAATCACCAACCGATGAGTAAGCACAGGCTGAACCTAGGCCCCCTGACATCTGTAGCAGATGTGCAGTGTGGTCCCACAATAACTGTAGCAGGGTCTGTCCTGAGCTTGTTTCTTGCCTGCGTGTGGATCCTTCGCACATAAATGGACTGCGTGGTCTAGCCTCAGTGGGAGAGGATGTTCCTAGTCCAATGGACTTGATGTGCGGGAGGTGGAGGGGTGGGGAGAATGGCTAATGGGGGTTGACACCCAGAGTGGGGCTTCTCCTTCTCAAAAGAGAAGGGGAAGGTGGAATGGGGGGAGGATTGTGTGAGGGGTTTCTGGGAGAAGAGCAAGTGCTGATATTGGATTGCATTGTGAATAAATAAAGTTTAACAAAGAAAAATAGAGTGAAATTTCAGTTAAGACTGATACCAGACCAAGGTGGAGTAAATTTCACTCACAGAGCCAAATGAAAAAAAACACTAAAGAGGTTTATCAGAAAGTGGTTTACCACTTTTAGAAAAGTTTGCTAAGGTAAGTCAGAGTTTGTATCTTATTAAGTTAGATACTATAAATTATATGAAAGAAAGTGTTGCCAGATACAGTACATTTTTAAAATCACTTAAAGTTACACATTAAGCTTTGACTATCTTATTTGATTAGACTTAGAAAGTTTTGAAATACAATTGTACATCTAGAAGTGGTGTGAAATATTTGCAATACGGTATTTCCAGGAACCGTTAAGTCTCTATAGATATCAGTCATCTCTGTACTAGTTTCTCTTGTTCTGAACTATTTCAGAGGGTGGGAGAAGAAAGTTTTAGATGAAGGAATTTGGACTTTCCAAAATAGCTCTCAGTGTCAACTTCCCACACAGCTACACAGCTTAACTTTGACTTAACACATCCATCTGATCTTGAGATTGAGTGTAGTTTATTTAGGAAAGCCTGAATGAAGGAGGATTCAGGGCATCTGTTTCTTGAATACCATTTCCAAGAAACTAACACTTGGGTTACCTTGTAAAAGTGTATATCTCTGTACACATTTCCAACCTTCTAACTTAGAATCTTTGGGAAAAAAAGGCTAGAAATCTGTCTCAGACAGAAAATCTATACAAGTTTTCTTTTCCTCTTCTTCTTCTGTTTTAAGCCATCTAGCATTGAACAGAAAACAGGTGACTAGGAACCACTGTTTTGGAGTGGTATCTAACAAAACTTGCACTTCTGGGGCTCTGACTATTTCAGAATAGTTCTGTTTATGTTCTTCCAATTGACAGACTATTTATTGAGCATATTTTATATGTTAAGATCAGCATAGGTTAGGAGATAAAGTAAGAAAATTGATATATGTTTTTGCTTGATTTTTTTATTGCTTTTTACTGAATGAATAATTAAGTCTAACAGAAAAGTTTGTAGGGTTCATTAATTTTATATTTCTAATGGCTGTGAGAAAGAGATGTGATGGAGGATGGGATAAAGTAAAGGGAAGGACCCATACAGAAGAAGCACTTGCTAAGTCTTGAGGGGTCAGTATATGGTTAGCACAAGGATAAAGGAGAGACTGAGGAGAAATGGGAGAAGACACAAGGAACATTAGCAAAGCTGTACTATGTAAATGCATGTATGCAATATGTATGCACACACATATACAGAGAGAGAGAGAGAAAGAAGAAAGAGAGAGAGACAGAGAAGACAGCAGAAGAGAGCAATAAGGTTGCTAGCAAGCCAGCTTCATTCAATTTATTCAAAGGAGACCCTTATAGATTCTATGTCTAGTCAGAAAATCAACCCATACTAAGAGCCCTTGAATCTTGCTTTACCTAGTTACCTGTGATAAATTAAACCATTACATGATTCCTTACTAGAATCTTTTGTTTAAATACTTGTCTCTCTTTTGTGTTTTTAACTATCACTTTCATAATTACAGCCAGCCTGACGATGTTTTTGATGATAATGTGAAGAAAGCTTTTCAACTCAACAATTAATGACAGGCTATAAACAACGGTAATATGGTGTTAAGGAAGGCTTCACACATGGGTGATATTTGTCAATTTCTAACAACCACAACTAGAGCCATGACCCAGGACTCAGAGAGGTGGGGAGGGGAGACTTGAGAAGGGGGATATGACACAGTCTGAATCCAGTGAGTCTGGCAGACACAGTTTAATACTGTGGAATCATACTGAAGGAAGTCTAAAGAGGGACATTATCAGCCTTCTGTGTATGAGTTATTTAAAAGATTTATGTATCTGTTTAAAAAATAAAATGAGTTGTGTCTTACATTGCTTCTAATGGAGCAGTGGCACCAGAGACTTGCATTTCCAGTTCTGTAGAAGAGGTTGCTGCTGTTGCTATGGTTTCCATGATGTGAGGCTATAAACCCATGGAGCCGCACTGGTACCCAGTTATGCAATTCGACTGCAGCACATCAGGGTTTGGTTTTTTTTTTTTTTTCTTCCTGTTTTTATTTTACTTTATGTGTCATAAAAACTTCAAACCACATATCGAAATGATGGTAAATCATTCCTATTATTCTTATGTCTTACAATTTCCCCTTCGCTTTTAGATACATTACAGAATTTTATATTTAGTAAAAATATACTTTTTAAACTGTTTTACAAATTTTTGGTCTCTCTCTCTCTCTCTCTCTCTCTCTCTCTCTCTCTCTCTCTCTCTCTCTCTCTCTCTCTCTCTCTCTCTCCCCTTCAGCCTGTACACATTTTAATAGCAAAAACTAAGGCCAGCCATGTTTATATTCTTGAAGCAAACCAAATATTCTTCACTGAAACCCTGAGACAAGCTTGACATGTTGTGCTCATCCTTACAAAAATGGTGGATGATAAATAGGAACTACAAATCAATATTACGTTTACTAGCAGTTTATTACAGTTTGATACCTTTGATAATTAATTACTTTAAGAGAAAGATTCTATTGTCTACTTACTTTCTGAATGTTTAAATGGGGTAACCATTGTGTTGTTCACCACTGCCTTGTTCCATTTTCTGTAAACATGACCCTTGGAAAAAATAAAGTGAATTTACACAAGAATAAATTGCTATATTTTTTTATCTAGGCCAAATATGTTTTTCTTTTTTTATTATGTTAGCATACAAAATGGTGGATGACATTTTCATGTTTTTCTCATATTCCCCTATAGCTTTTTAAAGTTCTATGTGTTCATATTTATTCTATAGAGGCATTATCTCCTTGCAACTAAGCAATAACTTTAATCCTTTGCTATCCTGTATCTACTATAATGTAACCAGCATTCTTTATTAGGTAGCTACAAAATCACAGGAAAACCATTGAATCAAGCATGAGTACATGTACCTATGTGGAGAAAAAAAAAACATTCCTTCAAGTTTTTCTAATCTAGTTTAAAACTCCTTTCCAAAAATAACCTGTAGAATAATATACAATTCTGAAAATGTTTTTAATAAAATATAATATACAGCCATGTACATTATAGACTGAATTTAGATTTACACTGCACTCAGACAGTATTTGAAGTACTAGGATATAAAAGGCAATGATCTGTAAATCTTGGTTTGATAAAACATCTTGCAGTCATCTGGATTTTGTGTGTCCCTGGCCCGTTTCTATCTTGCATTTTGCTGTCTGGCTCATGAAGTAAGCACTTTGTTATATCATTCAGTATAGCGTAATGTGCTGCCCCACAGAAATGACCCTTTCCTCATTATAGGTAAGTTTCCTTACGTCTTTTACTATATGGATGGAAAGTTGGCAAGAAAAGCCAAGTCTTTTCTTTCTCAATACTGAGCAATTACTTCTCTACTTCTATGGACCTTTAATTTATACATGTTTAAATTATGCCACATAAAAACCAAGTCCTAAAATCCGTTTATAATGAAAAAATTTATACATATATGTAATTCAAAATTCTATTTTTATATTGGATAAAAGTGGTGTGTGTGTGTGTGTGTGGAGGAGAGGGAGGAGATGACGAGAGAGAGAGAGAGGCTTTTATTTTCCTTTTAGAAGATTCCATATGTGAGTATATATATTTAAATAATTTCCTTCCCCTTCAACCTTCCAACTCCTCCTATTTCCTCCATTTCCTCTCAGATTTATGACCTCGTTTGTTATTTATTTCACACACACACACATGTATACACATATAACACACATTCACACACATGTATACACACACCTTCACACATACATTTAACACACACAACACACACACACACACAAACACATTAAAATTATAGTCTTCTCTCTGGAATAATAAAAACCAACAAACAACAGTGGCACTTCCTCTCAGCAGCCATCAACTGCCTATAACTCTTCTTATATGAGTAGACCCCTGGAAAATTTTCCTTCATTCATGTTGGCATGCCATCTGGTGAGGTTTTTGCAGGTCTTGTACAATTATATTGTTGAGAGTCCATAGGTGCATCTTCTCTGTCTGTCCAGAAGAGTTCTGTACTACCATGAAGCACTTCTTCTGATTCCAAGGCTCTTGCAATCAATCTGTCCTCTCTTTTATGGAGTTCCCTGAGCCCTAGATATAAGGGGTCTTTTATAGATGTCCCATTTGGGGCTGAGAACCCTACAGTCACTTATTTGCTGCATTTTGAAGAGATGTGGATTGCTCTACTAGACTCTGCTGCAAAAAGAGACTTCCTTGATGAAATGTGAGAGCACTGCTTCCCTATGTGTACCAGGATGAGCACTGAGAGGCATGATGGAGACTGCATCACTTTAGCTATGTGATAGAAGTAAGTCTGGCTTTAGGACCCATGACCTCTTCAGCCACAGGCTCTTGACTAGATTTACAGTACCAGGCATGTACTCCCTTCAGTGTAACAGGCTTTGGATCCAAATAAATAGCTGTTGTTTTCCCCTAGGTACAAGATCCAGTCTTGTAACATGGAGATGCCTTGCCAGTCTTGTGGTTGTGCGTAGGAACAGTCATTTCCCCCCTAGCAGCTTGTACAACACCCCCCAAGCCCCGACACTGTAATAACTAGCTCTTGCAAAGGAGGTTTCTGAACTGATGTTTTCCAAAAGTATCTCTGAGAATGGAAGGATCAGCTCTGTGCTCTGCTCTGTCCCTCCAGACCATGCTGGACAGTCACTAACCTGCTGGGAGGGATGAAAAGTGAAGCAGGCCAGCATTCATAGGTCATTCAGTGCATAGCAAACACTACACAGGGTCTGCATGCATGAGTTCATTACCTCCCCGCCACACACACACACAGATGTCAGAAGAAGACTAGACATAACTGGATTATTTACACCACTGTACAGACAAGAAAAACGAAGCTGAAAAATATTAGTTTTGTTTGTTTTCGTAATAGAGGCATTGAGTTGAGATTTCTTTCCAAAACTTTTATCAAAGCTCACACTGAAGACTCATTTAAAAAACATCGTGATTTTGTGCTCTGGCTCTTAAATTCTCTACTTGAGACTTTGCTCCAGGAAACTGACAATTACGTGTCCAGGGCTTTAGAGTCTTTCTAATTTAATACTTTAATCTTCCAAAAGAGAGCGCTGTTTGAACTAACAGGCTAGCCTCATCACTGCTTATAATTCCTATCAAATGGCAAAGCTCAGCTCTGATTTATTCAGCCAACAAGTACTCCCCCAGATTAGTTATGCCCAGATAACTTCCGCGCATCTTCGTGAAGCTTCATGATCCTATCTCTGCACATATACAAGGAGATCCCTGTCTCAGTTTATAGTCTTCTGGTCATCTTTATTATGGATATATAGCTATATAGATGGTGCTTTTAAAAGATTCATGTACCAAGCTTAGCAATGACTTATTTTCTGTTATTTAAAAATCTGAATAGAAACTGTCTCTCCATGATCTGTCTTTTGGGATAACAACTTCATTTTGTATCTTCTAAAATCATGTCAAATAATTATAATTGAAAAAATATAATGGGTCTATCAACTAGGAGATAACTTGGAGAAATTATTCTCCAGCTATATAGAACCTCCAGCATTACAAGTTATTTAATATTGCATTATTTCTTTTATAGTAGAGAAAGACATTCTGTATTATATATACACATATATATGTGTATAGATATGATTTATAAATAATATATAATGCATAGAGAATGCATATAAAATGCATATTTGCAAAAGGTCAGTGTGTATGTATGTGTGTGTTCACTTTTAATATTGCTGAACATCGGATTTACCACATCAAGACAGCATTAGTGGTATTTAAGGAGAAAATTTGCTTAATAAAGAACAAAGACCAGGCTAGAGAGATGTCTCTGCCTTTAATAGTATTTCACTGATTTCTAAGAGGACTTGAATTCGGTTCCTGGTACCCACGTCCAACTGCTAACAACTGCCTGTTCCTAGTCACCTGATACCCTCTTCCAGCACCATGTGTGCATGGCATATAATCTCATAAATACACACACATAAATAAAAATAAGTTAATGAATTAAGAGAGGCATTTCAGATTTCTTTATTAAGTTATTTGAATTAAAATTTTCATATAAGCTACCCATGGTGGTACATCCCTACAATGCCAGTACTGAGAAAGTTGAGGCAGGAGGATCGTAAGTTCAAAGCCAGTCAGGAACATATAGCCAAACTCTACTTTAAAATGATTGCCTTCTGTTAAAAATTTCATCTAGAAGAAATGCATCTTGATCTGTGATAGAAAATATACTCCCATAAACAATCCTTTGTGGGGAAAAAAAAAGTTCACCAGCTAGAAAAAGCTGAAATTCCGACCTTATCTACATGAAATCACACATAGAAAATTCATGAAATACCTTAAAGACTAGTTAATTAATATTAGTCAATACATGTGACAACCCACTCCTCAGACTCTAATACAAGTTGGCATTATGAGATACTAAGAAGCAAAAAGATGTTCAACAATGCTGAGACTGCAGAGGTGCCAGCCATTATCATACCAAGACTCCAGACTCTGTCTTGGTCAATCTGAAGTGCTGTGTTAGTGCAAAGGGCCCAGTTTCAACTGCGACATTCTTCATGCATAACTGATTTTTTCTGGAAATTAAAGACAGTTTAATAAGTGAGCATCAGAGTGCACAGCCTGAACTGGCATGGCCTTGTTATGCCAGCAGGACAGGCTGGGAAACATGAATAATTTAGAATGTCAGAATTCCTGGAGTATCAATTTCCTGGGTTCTTTTGGCAACTGAGGAGTAGAACAAGAGCCAGGATTAGGACAGTATTCTAGGCATGACTGAATTCATATCCTTGCCAATATATAATGATCAATTTGCTCTTTATTGCTTAACTAGAACAGTAATTAGGAAAAGCTAGAATCTCTATGAATATAATCAGAGGATATATTAAATAATGCATTGGGATAGCCTTTCTGTATTCATGAATCCTCCTACATTATATTTTAAATAAACTGAAATCATTTGTTACATAAGTATCTATGCAACTTCTTGTAGCCTATAATGTTTTCCCAACTCAAAATGGCAGCAGTGTCTTTTGGCTTTCTTACTAAGGTACTTTGAGTCCCACTGGGTATAAATACAAAATTATTACCAGCAAGCCCTGAATTTGTGCAGTATCTCTGAATGTATGGAAACCAAAGAGAATAAGGGTGTTAATGAAACAGAGACTTTGACAGACAAACTTAGTGAAGACCTAGTAGTGAATGTGCTATTCCATAGAGACCCCAAGATATAATGAAACCTAGCCTTAAGACTCAGACTTTAGATATCTTTGTTTTCCAAAACTAGGAATCCTCACATTGGAATGATGAGTGTTAACATTCACTAAGATTCAATATCAGGAAGCCATTAGGACTATGGACTTAGAGTTGTTTGCTGGGATTCAAACTCACTCTGACCACATGGGTAAGTTACACTTTTCTTTCTTAGACTGTTTCATTTCTAATATAATAACAGTTCTGATTTACAGGGTCATTTACGTGAATAATTGAATTAAAATATGTAAAACGTACAGATCACTACCTGGCCTAGAATAAGTGCAAAGAAGCAGGTGGTTTTGACATTACTTGTATGCTGTGCTTGTCATAGTTTTGAGCAATTTAAACCTGGCACCTAAGTTAAGACCCTATTGGGGCTAAGAACAGGACAGAGGCAATGTAACTTTTCACAATCTGCACATGTCTAAGGAAGCTGACTTAGGCAGTCTGGCTACAGTGCACTGCCTTTCACCTCTGTAGCAGACTGCCCAAGCTTTGTGAAGGACTGGATGGCTCTCCATCAAGTGTCATGCTTTCCTTAGGACTGAGTAACTGTGAAATATGAAACATTTCTTGCAGATGCAAGCATCGCTGCTGAAGCTTTTATCAAAACAACCGTTCACATGAATACTTATGTTGCAAACTAGCATCTTTAGATTAATTTATGTCTATATTTAGTGAGGCAGTATAGGCTGATTTTTTCCTCAGAGGAAAAACAAACATTTTGGTCCTCTTGTGATAGCAAGGCCTACCTCCAATAATTCAAAGTTGTAATCTTGATAATTTTGTTCACTCAACAGTGATTGTGTAATGATATAAACAGCTTGCATTTGGATTTTATTAGCTCACATAATGAATGCAAAATCAAAATGCTCGGTTTTGGAAATTAAAGCTCTCAGCCCCATACCTTGCTGCATGTGAGGGAAGGAGAATCATATCATAGGATAAAGGAAATGAACACTTCTTGTGTCTTGATGACACTGAATTTCTAACAATAGCAAAATTTAGAGAAAAATGTATGTTGTGCTGTGCCGGGAATTTGTCCTTAGGTTTACAGCTAAAAATCTAACATCATTTTTATTTTGTTTTCCATATATGCAATATCCTCCCTCTCTCAATAATCTATGTCCTCTCATGCAACAAATAACATGAGACCAAGTTGTTTTTCCCACATTCCAGTAACACACATTTTGTGTGAAGACAAAGATGATCTTGGCATACTTGTTTGCATGACACCAAGTGCTGTACAGGATATAGTAACAATGGAACCTCTTAGTGTGTTCCCTTGACTCTGTACACCTTGGCAAATGCACTAGTGAGCATTTCCATAGATGCCTTCTTTCTTTCCTAACAGCACTTATCAGAAATAGTTGTCTGTTCTTGATTTGGCCTCATATTTGGGCTTTAACTTCCTTAAACACAGGGACAGCATCATGTATTATTTCAATCTTGTGCTTGGTGGGTATTTAAGTATTAAGTGTAAGTGTAAACAGGTGGGTGGTTGCTCCCAATAAGGACAATCAGGCAAATCTAGAATGTATTCTCAATGCAGATGCATAAGTCAGTGGAGAGGCTTATCCATCAGAAGTGAAAGTGACATGAATTCCTTCAGAGAAACACTGCCAAGTCAGAGACTTGTACTTCCCAGGCAGTTACTAATGGCTGAGAGTCACATGGAACATTTTGTGAGCAAGTGCTATGATGTAAAGAGGATATAAGTGGGTGGGGCATCACATGATTACAGGGCAAGTTGTTCATAACATAATTGTAGAAGGAACTGTTCACATGAGCAATGCCATGCACACATCCGCTGGAGTTATGTAGTGTACCAGTTCTAATTCCCAAAGGTGCACAGACATCTGCCTGGCTCTGCCTCCCAAGTGCTGGGATTAAAGACACATCACTACCACCCAGTGAAAAATTTTAAGAAAGAGATATGACAGAATTTTTAAGAAGTCTTTTTACACAGTGCACTTTGCGAAACTCCCATGGCATTTTAGAATGCAGTGTAGTGTGACATATTAGGGATAGGGATGCAACTCAGTGGTAGACCTCTTGCTGCACTTGTGTAAAGCTCTGGGTTAAGTTTGGTCCACGACATCACAAAAAAAAAAAACTAAAACAGAAACTCCTGATAATTCTCCAGTATTCTTAACAGCTTTCAGTGTCAAATAAATGTTTTTTTTAAATGGTATGATCTACCAATGACTGACGCAGGTTAAGACCTCTATCATGAGAGGCAGCCCACCACAGACACAGTTAATGATGTTCTGCTATACTTGCAGACAGGAGCCTGTATAACTGTCATCAGAGAGGCTTCACCAAGCAACTGATGCAGAGACCCACAGCCAAACATTAAGTAGAGCTTGGGGAAAGCTGTGGAAGAGGTAGAGGAAGGAGCCAGAAGGGTCAAGGACACCACAAGAAAACCTACAGAATCAGCTAACCTGGGCCCATGGGGGCTCATAGAGACTAGTCCACTAACCAGAGTACACACATGTGATGGTCCTACGTCCTTTGCATCTATGTGACAGTTGTGCAGCTGGGTCTTCATGTGAGATTCCTAACAGTGGGAGCAGGGTCTGTCTTTGACTCTGTTGCCTGCCTTTGAGTCCCTTTCTACTAACTGGGCTGTCCTCTCTAAACTCAGTATGAGATGAGCCTAGTAGTCCTTCAATTTGATATGCCAAGGCTGGTTGATATACATTAGAGGTCATACCTTTCTAAGGAGAAAGGGAAGAGGGGTTAATAGAGAGAGGGAAGGGAAGAGGGAGAGACTGGGAAGAGAGAAGGGAGGGGAAACTGTGACTGGGATATAAAGTAAATAAATAACTTAATCATTAATAATAATAATAAAATGGTACATAGTAATGCCGGTTCATTAGAACCCTGGTATTTACACAATTTACTTACATGTATAATTACATAAGCATTTGAGTAATTGATCCAAGAGTAGTTTGAAATGCCAGACCTCTAATTCTTAAATATTTGAAAAGAAATAAAAAAGCTCACTACATAAAAAGTCTACCAAAACCACGACGGTCTTCCATCTGTTCATTCACTTAGCATGGACACCGCAACCAATATACACAAGGTGATATGCGAGATGCCTTGAGGATTGGGTGAAGGATTACAGACAGTTACATTGCAAAAGAACTTTAATAACTTAATGGAGAAAGTCTAATATGTTAACAGAAAAAATATTGTAATTTGGATCAGGATTGATGTCATAAGAGATAAAAAAAATCAGGAGGTCCAGAAATACAGCTGATGGGAGAACAGTAGTTTGATTGTGAAGTTAATAGTTGTTTTTACCCCAAAGAGCAGTTATTTCATGTTCAACCCTTGATCCAAATTACCATGGCTTAATAACCCAAAATGTATGAAAATACTTATAAACAAGACCTGAATGAATGATGAAGATACTGATTAACAGAGTCTTGGAGAAATGCACTAGAACTGAGTTTACCCTGTGTTGGGTTTCAGTGTGAAAGGTCCTGTCTAGTTGGTCTCCAGCTGGCTGTGTTGTTTGGGAGGGTTGTGAAACCTGTAGAAAAGGGAGCCCTGTTGGAGGAAGTAGTATACCACTGGGGACTGATTCAGGGTTCTATAGCATGGCCCCACTTTGTTTTTGTTTAACTTCCTGATTGCAAATGTAATGTGACTGGCCAGCTCCACTACCCCTCATGTCTCCCATCCCATAACAGACTATATCCCCACCCACCATGCTTCCACTCTGTGATGGACTGTACCCCTCTGGAAATGTAAGACAAAAACAAACCAACTCTCCGGAAAGTTGCTTTTGTCAGGGTAGGATATCATAACAATAGAAACAAAATGAGAACCCCATGGATTAAAAATATACAAAGTAATAAGTAAAATGCCCTAAAATGAGAAAAACACAAGGCAAACTATATCTGAGTACTATTTGCATGCTGTATCTTTAAAGATTGTGCCCAGAAAAGGAATAAAATAGATCACTGAATGCCTCCAGGCAAAAATAATAAGGAAAATAAAATATTTGCTGGTGTAAAAGAATTCCTGTGGTTTCATTTCAACTGGAAAACAAGCACTTCAGAAAAAATGAAATATAATATTGTCTTAAATATAGAAACTCATGAACAATCTGAAATGTATAGGACACTTATAATTCCTTGATTTTCACCCCCAAGGAAAGGATATATGTGTGTACATGTACAACACACACCACACAACACAAACACACACACACATACACAGGAGAAAGGTAGAAGAGAGATTTAATAAAGAGAGATCCTATAGCCAGATTGAATATTGTGAGTCAGCACCTATTTTCTACAATACAATATTATAGAATTTTTATAGAATGTTTGTACATGATAACACTTGATACTACTGAACTGCTCTTCATGAAATGGGGAAATACAAATATAAGAAGCAGATCATTTGCAACATTATGGATTCATTTTGCTACATTCTCATCAATGTGTCATTTTCAGGATGGATCCAACTAGCAATATTCATTTATGTAACCATCTATTATTCCAGGGAAACTGTGCCGACTAAAGGTTAGGGAAAAAATAGCCAGGAGTATCAACCTGGGGTAACCGTAGAGTCACAGTGGCATTTATTTTCACATTAAAAATAATATTTCTTTAATATAGACTGAGTCTAAGCGGCTGGAGATATCTTTGATATTCTGTAGATAGATCATTCACTCCTTTTAAATTACGGTCAAGGGTGCTTATAAAAAAAAAAAAAAAAGAGAGATTATATTGGTGGTCCTGGAAGGGCTCGTATTGGTCAAACAAGGGAGGACTGCAAGGGGGACAGGAAAAGGGGAAAGTGATTTATTTATATTTTAACAGTTTAGGATAATATACCTTAGCAAATCAAAGAAGAAAGCTAGGAAGGTGCAAACCCATTGTGAGTTTAGCATGCATTCAATCACTCCAATTTTAAAAATGAGTTTTATTAAAGTATGGCTTACGTAAGTAAATATGTCCCATTCAATTGTGTGGTGATCTGGCACGTAGAAATGCCAAGCAGGTCATTTTAATCACTGTCTTAGCCCATTCAGCCTGGTCTAATGAGAAACTATAGACTAAGAGGACCACAAGCAACAGAGTTTGATTTCCATAGTTCTGGAGGCTGAAGAGTCCAGGATGTGGGTACATTACTAATAGACTCCTGCTTTCTGGTTCACAGGTACAGTGGTGTTCACTGTAAGTTCTCATGGTGGAAGGGGCAAAGGAACTCTTTGGAGCCTCTTTTAAGAAAGTCTAATTTCATTTATTAGGGTTCCACTGTGAAGATCTGTCACGTCCGCCTTGGCCAGCAATTAAGACACGACACGGTCGGATCCTTCTCAGTCAGCTTTATTCCAGGAAGGACTCTTGACTTATGGACGGGGACTGGGACGGGGACTTGAACGAGGACCTGGACCAGGACCAGGACGGGGACCCCCAGCAGCAGAAATGCGCTGCTTATATATCTTCCCAAGGCAGGCTGGGTGACTGTTCTCTCAGGATAGGTTAGACTGCCAATACCTTCATTTGCATAAGCCCCATGCCAAAGGACTTGTTTACCAGTTTAGCTGAGCTAGCCCAGCTGCTTACATTGTCAGGTGCTAGTCATACGACTTTGCAATTGTCCCAGGTGCTATCTTAAACATGGCTGCCTACAAAGATCTAGTTACTTCCCAAAGGCCCCATCTCTAAATAGTATCAGATTTGAGCATTATTTTTCAGTCTATAAATCGGGGTGGGGTATACATTCAGTCTACACTCCAATCATGCGCAATCATGCTTTCTGCTGACAGCAAGACCGTGGGAGGAAAATACTAAGCATCTAACTCTTATCCCATGGTATCACATTTACTTTTTCAGGTCTTCCTGGAACTAATTTTGTGATAGCAACATTATTATTTTTGTTTTGGTATTTAAATGACCTCTGACTGCTTCAGTAATTTTTCCAAGGTTATCCAGACAGCAAGACCAGACAGGGAATGATTTAAGTACATATTTGCCTAGCAAGACAATCACTGCTTTTTTTTTTTTTTTTTTTACAATGCAACCCCCTCTCTGAAAACACCAGGGCCCCCACCTGTACATACAAGTCATTTTCCCCACTTCTCAGCAGAGCTAAATCCTCAATGGGTTAATGAAAGGAGGAAGAACAAGACCATGAAGAGCTTAGAAAAAAAAAAAAAAAACAGAAAATAGGAGTACAGTTCTGAGACCCCAGGTATTTTGCTAGCGCCTGGGAACAATGGCAACATGACTGATGAGTTGCAGAAAAGACTGTGGGGAAGTAATTTTCCTTCACTGGAGTTTGCTGAGCTGGAACTAGGAGTCCTGAGTACATACATGGAGGATTGCAATTTTAAAGGAACTTTAACCTTCAAGGCAGAAGTCCCTCAGAAGTGAGGTAGGAACATTTTTAACCTTCTTTTATATGGCCAGTAAGTGAATGACTAATCTGGATACTATGACCAGGTCATTCTCAATAACTCGGCACCCAGTCCTCCTGTGTCCAAGAAAGATAAATTGTGGTACCATGCCCCACTCAAAATCATATATATATATATATATATATAATATATATATATATATATATATATCACTGAGATTAAGATATGCAAGTGGGAAAATGTCCATTCTTAATGGATTTATGACATACAAGTCAGTAAATTAACTTGAATTTCTGTTTTCCTTGTTTTATATTATGTATCATAAACTATATTAGCCAGTTTTCAATTAGTTCTATGTTATTATGTTATCAGCTGAATTAACTGTGACACAGTCGTATATGGGACTATTTATTTAACAAATAATAAGAATTGGAATTGAGATTTCATTTTATTGTGCAATTTTCCAATATAAAATATAATTGATTATTGTCTGTTTAAAATTGCACAGAGAGGAGAAACTCTTTGATGTGTGCAATTCCCAGGTGTCCTTTCAATTTTAGGTTGAATATAAACTTTATTTTTCATGTTTTCAATGAAAATAAGTATAACACAATTTTTATATCTTAGTGTGTAGCACAAAATAAGTTATATACTTCTGTGAACCAGGTAATTTTTCATCTCCATTTTGTTTCAAATGGTACTTTCAAAGTGTGCTGGTCATTACTTGTGTACATCTCTCAATTAATTTCAGTTAATTTAAATATGTTTATGTCACTATGTAATTAATATCTCTGTTTCATAAGACTATTATTCCGTGAGTTCAGAAATCATTATCATTTTATAAGGATAATTGCCTGGAGAACCATGGTATTTATAGTAAAAGAAAAATTAGTAAAAAATGGATATGAATATTTAATGATGCAAAGTAACTTTCAGATAAGAGTATCATAATACTCTCCCACTGCCTAAGGACAGAGTGGAATGGCTGAAACCTTATAACAATTGGCAGGAGTAAAAGAATGGAGAGAGTATGAACAAATTCTTTGACCTTTTCAAGAACGAGCTCATTGAAACTCACTGAGCACCAAGAATGTTGTAAGACTTCTCTCCAAGAGCTGGGAAGGTATGGCAAAGCAGTCCTGGTGGCCACCTACAACAAAAGAGTCTGGGACCACGGCTGCATCTATATTAAGTGAAATGTATAGAATCCAGTTTTCTCAGCACTAGAAATGTAACACAATACTGTTGAGCTTACAAATTTAATAGAGTCACTACTAAAATATCATTTGGTTTTTAGGTTTTGCTGTTTGATTATGTTGTTTAAGGTTTATAGAAATAGTGAATTAACCCTTAATTCATAAGAAGCATAAGTGATATTGGAAATTAAAAAGTCTTACAAGAAAAATCAAAGTTGGAGGACTCATGTATTTAATCAGTTTTAAGATGATATATAGCTATAGTAATTGAAGCAGAATTGGAATGATACAATGATATGTATATCAATCAAAGAAAGAGAATGAAGACTTAGACTCATGCATTATGGTCAAATTTTTGACAAGTTGCTGAGACAATTTGAAAATCTTGACAGCAAATACTCTGCAACACCTTAGTGTGTACATGAAAGAACAAATCTGGGAGCCTGTCTCACATTCCACAGAACCCTCACATGTAGATTACAAAGCCAAAGCCAGTGTATGACTAAAATCCTACAAAAGCCCTAAAAGTTCATTGAAAGTAATTCTCATGCCCTTGGGCTAGGCAACGTTTTATTAGCTATAAAACAAAAGAAAACGGAACTGGTTTAGTACAAATGGATAGTTCTCTGTAGTAAGCCAGGAATTATTGTGCATGCCTATGATCCTGGGACCTAGGACCTTGAAGAAGGAGGACCACCATTTTTGAGGACACCCCAGAATACTTGGTGAATTCCATGCTAGTCTGAGCATAATAGAACAAGATCTTGTTCTTTTAAGGGGAATGGAAAAAGAATGTAGAAAAATTAGTCACTAATAAAGCAAAATTAACTGGCTCAATGGGAGAAAATGTGTATAAATTATATGCCTAACTAAGGATTTTATCTCGGTAATTTTTCTATTGCTGTGCTAGGATACCATGACCAAGGCAAACTATTACTAGAGGCATACAGTTCTAGAAGTTGAGTCCATGACAATAGTGGAGCCAATCATGGTGGCAGGCAGGTAGGCATGACACTAGATCAGTAACTGAGAGAATACATCACAGTCTACAAGTACTGAACATAGAGACAGGGGCAGGGTGGGAGGCAGGAAACGGTGGACTTTTGAAACCTTAAAGCCCACCCCAGTGACATATGTCTTTCAATAAGGCCATACTTCCTAATCCTTCCTAAACAGTTCTATCAAGTAGGAACAAAACTTGAAAATAAGACCCAGTGGGAGTCATTCTTATTCAAATTGCCACAAACTTTTACTCACAACACAAAGAATTCTTACAACTCACCTATTTGTGCTACTTGAGACATTTTAAAACAAAATGAACAAGGAAAGGGAATAACATTTGAAATGTAAAAGAAGAAAATATTCAATAGAAAAAAATCAAAACAACAAAACAAGAAAAAAAATGACCATAAACATAAAATGGATACTGTATATCACTAGTTATTATCAAATGAAATTTCCAACCACTGTGAGACATTATGTTATATCCAGTACTGTGTCTAAACTCTTTTCCACAAAGACTGTAGTAAGTGTCACCCATGATGTGCAGAAATAGGCACTCAACACCTTGCTTCTGAGAGGGAAACATGACATAATTGCTGAGAAACAAAAGTCCAGCCAGGCGGTGGTGGCGCACGCCTTTAATCCCAGCACTTGGGTGGCAGAGGCAGGTGGATTTCTGAGTTCGAGGCCAGCCTGGTCTACAGAGTGAGTTCCAGGACAGCCAGGGCTACACAGAGAAACCCTGCCTTGAAAAACCAAAAAAAAAAAAAAAAAAAGCAAACAAACAAACAAACAAAAAGTCCAATTTCCTCAAATGCTAACCATAGAATTACTTCGTGAGCTGGTGTGGATTCCATGATCTGTGAAGACATGCCTAAGCAATGATCTGTAACTGAGTGCTAACCACAGCATTCCTCATAGCATGAAAGAGTTGCAACAGCCAAGCACATCGTTTGTTGACGAGAACAAAATAAAACATGGTATAATACAGTAATGAGATATTCGGTTTGCTATGACCTTGGCCAATAATATTGTTAGAGGTAATACTTAAGTCCATTGTAAGAAAACTTTCATCTATCAAAAATGATGCTTTTTTAAATCTGGGAAAACACTCATTGCCATTCAAATTGTAAATTTTGTTCTGTGTAGTGTATTCTGACAAATAGAACAAGACATTTCCCCACATTTAACTTCATTCTGTAATGCTACCTTGGATTTATATTTATTTTCAAAGACTAAATGTACTTATTAGAAATAATTTCACCTGCTGCTTCAAGGCAAGGAACTATGATTTTCCCGGACCTGATAGAGCTTCAAACCCAAGCTTAGATGACCAGTGTCATAATATAGAGTTGTTCTGTGTTAGACACATTCTGCAGCCTACCATTTCATCTAAAAGTAAAGCAACAGCACTCCGATCTCCTATGTTAATTATGGTGTTGAGAGATGTGGGTGCTTTTCTTACCCCAGAGGGTGGAACGGCCTTTTCAGAAAATAAAACATACTACAAGAGAAGCACTGTCCTGATAGTCCTTTTCATGAAAAAAAATAAATACACAGGATGCAAATATGACTGGACAAAGTGCCCACAGCATACATGTCACTGGTGCTTTTTATGGCTTCAGTAAGGTTGTGAAGTATAGCTGTTTTGTCAGCAGAAATTAAAGCAAGTTGGACAATGTGGAAATCTCTATGTAGAGGGAAAAAAAGCACTGGTTTACAGCGTCTGGTCAATGCCCGTAGCGTGGCAGCTCAGCCCAAAGTCCTGACAAGTTTCTTTACTTATTCATAAGGACATCTTAAGACAATACATAAATAAAGCATATGCACCCCCAAAAGGGCATCACTAATTAGAATTAGTAGAATTCCTCAGGCATAGCTCAACGAATATGCATATTTGAATCCTTATGCATGTGCTAATGCTAAAAAGTTGTAGGCTCTTTAATAAGTGAGATCTTTTTGAGGGCAGTTGGAAGGAGCTTCTGTTTGCAACTAGTTAGCTATTCTGTTATGATTATCATTGGTTTCCTGTTTGAATTACATATTAAATGGGACATTAGAGCTCCAACTCTGATGGTCATGGACTTTCTTTTTCTTCTCTAAAGGTCTACGCCTGGAACTATGTGAAGTTTAGAGGTGATGGCTTATGTCTGTTTTATCAAACATCACAGCCTCAGCATTTATTATGGCACCTGACATTTAGAACAAAACAAACACAAAATATGTGTATGAATAGTTTTGGAGAGGAAGGATTCTTTTGTTTCTTTCTGGCTCACTTCTTCCTTTTTATTAAAATTCCTATTTCAGACTCTGCCTCATAGTTGATATATTTTCATTGCCCAAGATAGCTTAAAGATTTTAAGATGAGCAGAATAAAATAATTCAATCAGGAAAGGACTTACATATTGATGTAGACTATATCATGTCATTTTCTACTTCCCTTCATAAATGTTAGAGTAAGTACCCATAGGCTCTCTGTCATTTCACTACTATTTCACAAGGTAAAGTAAATAAATAGCTTTCATTCAGAATAGTAGTAATGGCTTGGCTACAGAAGCTGTTCAGCTCCTAGCAGAATGTTATACAGATGACATTAAAATACTGTACTTTTTGAGAAAAAAAAGAAAAAGAGAAAAACCTCCTCTCTCTAAATTGTTCAACGTCATCCTCAGTGTAAGTGTTTGCATGCAGACTGAAGATTTTCTTACACTGTAAAACTTGCTTGTGCTGTTTCGCTGTCTGCCTTTGGAAGAAGGGGTGTTTGATTATTACACATCCCAGTCTCCAAAACATCATCAGATCATTATTGACTGTTTTCCTTCTTGAACTCATCTACTGCCCTGGGAACTCTTACAGCTTTTACATGAGCTACAGTCAGCTATACTAGCTATTCTGGTAGAAGCTACATTTTACCAAGGGCAAATTAACTGGGCCTACTCAGTTTAGTGCTTAATTTTTAAAAACTTAGCTCTTGAGCTAATGTAAATTCTAAATTTGGCAAATGTCTTTCTTGAAATATGAACATAATTTAAGATCTGGAAAGCCAAGACATTTGGGACTTGAGGTACTTTTAAAAAGTCTAGAAAATTTGAATATATAACAGTTGTGTTATGAAGTAAATTTCATCTCAAAGTCTTCTATGAAAAAGGAAATTTGTATATTTGTTGGCTAAATACCATGTGAATCATGTTATAGAGTCTAGAAACTAGTCAACAAACTGCTCTGTACAATTTATATTATGAGAACATATAACAAAAATTCAGGTTGAGGGCAATTCAACATTATATTATATATAACGAAATGTACTCATTCGTCTGGGTGTTATTTATTAAGATTGATTTACCAGTTGGGTTCCGGGATGGAGACTGGATCCACATCCTCTGCAATCTGTATAACAAAGAGGGAAATAGGTGTGAATGGATTATACAGATGCATAACTAAATACTAACACTAAATACACTAACAAATTTGATAATTGCCTGTTCTTTTCCATCACATACTTTTCCCTGTCTAATACATCCCATATCTATTAAGTCAATGTATTCAACTTTTAGTTTATAGAAAGAGCGAGTAGAAAGACTTGCTGTACTCATGTATGGCTAAAAGAAATAAACAACGTGTCATGAGTAAGGAAGGTTGTTCTCTCGTAGTGTTATGACTTGGTGTAGTGGTTTGAATATGCTTGGCCCAGGGAGTAGAATTATTAGGAAGTGTGGTCTTGTTGGAGCATATTTGGCCTTGTTGGAGGAAGTGTGTCCCTGTGGGGGTGGGCAATGAGACCCTCCTTCTAACCAGGTGGGATCCTAGCAGCCTTCAGATGAAGATGTAGAACTCTCAGTTCCTTTTGCACCATGATTATCTGGATGCTGCCATGTTTCTGCCATGATAATAATGGACTGAACCACTGAACCTGTAAGCCAGCCCCAATTAAATGTTGTCCTTATAAGAGTTGGCTTGGTCACTGTACCTGTTCACAGCAGTAAAACCCTAACTAAAACACTTGACTAGAGGATTCTGACATTATTCCTCCTCTTTCCTGGTGTTTGGAATTAAACAAGATGGTCAGAAAAAGCAGCCTTTGGTAATAATTTGTTAATCATGAAGTTGAGGTTCCTATGCTAAGGCTTTTATAACATAATTTTAAGAGGAGCCTGGTTCCTTCACAGTTAGAGGGTTGTAATAGGAACTTCTGCCTGAGTACTTTCAACTTCATTCATACAAAGGAAGAAGAAGATTTTATCATGTGTAGTGAATTCTTATTTTTCACTATTATTTTTGCGTAGATGTGGCCCAATACAAACTTGATGGAAACAAATGATCATAAAGATCTCTCCTGAAGCTGAAGATGGTGTTAAAGCAGAGACTCGGGATATTTTCTCTGGGAAGATGAGACATGGATTAAGCACTCATTTAGGTAATATTGGTGAGGGCAGAAGAAAGGAAAGAGTAAAAATTTTGCAGGAAACACATAAAATATAAGAAACCTATGAAGCAGAAAATAATCAGAATTATACTTGGTAGAAGGAAAAAGTTGGTGAGGCTGGAAAACAAAGTCAGATTGAGATTGGCCCATGATGCTATTTAAGATTCAGCATGGTCTATAATAATTCTGCAGCATTTATGCATCTTCAAAACTCGAATTTTACACTTCATGGACAAAAGGTTTGAAATATTATATTGTGCACTTAAATTTTTATTAAGTGAGGTCATATGTTAAGAACAACATAATACAATGACAAAATGAGATTTAACACAGAGGTGATATCATGAAACAGCATATAGATACACCTTTAAACTTATACAAAGCGAACACACTATCTGTCATGTGTCATGAAATACACTGGAGAAGTGAACATGAAGAACAGGAAGCCAGTTAAAAAGCTACAGCAACATCTCAGGGAAGAGATGGATGAATTCTATGCATTTACCTTTGATGACCCCCTAACACTTACTAAAATGGCAGTAAATGAAATTTAGAAACCTTGAAGTTCTGCAAAGATAGATAGATAGATAGATAGATAGATAGATAGATAGATAGATACAGAGATACATAGATAGATACATAGATAGATACATAGATAGATACATAGATAGATACATAGATAGATACATAGATAGATACATAGATAGATAGATAGATAGATAGATAGATAGATAGATAGATAGATAGATACAGAGATAATAGATAGATACAGAGATACATAGATACATAGATACATAGATAGATAATATAAATATATTAACTGTAAAGCTTGATACATTTTCTAAAATGTAATACAACAGTATAGATAAAACAAAAACAAATTTTTCTGTCTCTACTTACAATCACCATAGTTTCCTGTAAAATGTATCTCTTATCCTGAAGTACAACAAAACATTGATATGGCCATTTTTTTTCTGATATGTATAGACTGAAGTAGTGTGAATTTCCTTTGTTCCTGGCTAATTTTCTTCTCCAGCATTATACTTAATACACATAACATATGTTATGTTGTTTCATTACATTGCAGATCAGACATTCCTAGCACCATATATTAATCCATTCTATATGACGCAAAATAGAAATTTTAAGAATAAAAAATTTAAAGCACAGACTCACAGAATTTAAGAATGAAGAGAGAACGGAGGACAATAAAATTTTAAAGCTGTAACGAGAGTAAAGGACTTATAACTGAATGGAAAGACTGAAAGGTTTTTGAACAATGGTGTTACTGAGGAAATAAAAAGTGAGATATATCATGTAACACAATTTCTTGAATCAGCGTGGTGGTCATTTTTCATTGTCACTGTGACATAATGTAGAATCTACTGGAAAGGGAGTCTCAGTGAAAAAATATCACTATTAATTTGGCCTGTGGGCATGTCCACAAGACACTGTCTTGATTCTGTTGAGGAGGGAAGTCCAGCACAGTGTAGGCAGCAGCATTCTCTTGGCAGGAAATAAGGAACTACATAAGTGTAGACAGGGGGCTGGGCACAAAAAACATATGCATGCCCTTAGTCCCTCTCTGCTCTTGAGTGTGAATGTGATGTGACTAGATGTGCCAAGTTTCTGCCACCTCCAGTTCCCTGAAATGATAGTCTGTAAGCAAGAATTGTGAGCTAAAATAAATCCTTTCTCCTCTAAGATATTTTTGTCAAGGTACTTTGTCACAGCAAAAGGATATGAAAGTAGGACACTCATATTTCTGAAATCTGGTGTTAAATAAGGAGTTTAACAGAATTTGTTGCTGGTCTGTGAGATTTAGGAACAAATGTAAAACGTAAATCTCACTGTGTCGAAGCATTGAAATGGCAATAGATCTTGTGCATTGACAGATGGCTGAAAATTCAATTATTTAATCGGTATGCTGAACCAGAGACTGTGGACTTAGGGACAAATATTGTTACTGTATGGTTTACTGTGCTAAACATGGGATTAGTGTAAGTAAACATTTGGAACATTGAGTTAGCATTGGTATAACATTCCTAAGGTTATACAGACCTGGAATATCTTGCTCTGAGAACATGAATGTCAGTCAATAGGATAGAAACAGTTTAAAAATATTGCCAGCTTGTGTTGCAGTTATTTCTTACTCCAATAAGCCCATATTAAAAACACACAACCCAGTTATTATATTTATAAGCCATATGCTTGTATTGGGCAGATCTATCACTGTACTAATGTATTTCCAGCTATGAGACCCCTTACTACTTGTAGCCTCTCCAGGACATGTGCTTCTGCTCCATACTGGCTTCTAACAGCTCTTCCTCCATCCTTTCCTTCTGCTCCCACTCTCTAAGACCTCCAATCACACTTTTCCCTTCCACTGAGCCAAGTTGTCAACTATGCTGCATCCTGTGTCCTTTCCTGGACACTATTTTTTTGTCTGTAGATAGATTAGGGTAATTCTTGCCCGGTGACTACCTTGCCACAACTAGAGCAACTTTATATGGAGGTTATGATGTTCAATATCTTCTTTGAACCATGAAGGGGGTGCTGCCAGTAGCAAACATGTCTTGTAGTCAAATGATCTTTAGTAATGAAATAATATTAAATTTCATACTCTACAAATTTATGATGTTTTTGAAGTGGCCAATCTATAGGATAAAATTTTGGAGAGATAATTATGACATCTGCTCCAGTGTTGACCATTGTTCAACTTCATTATTGTTTACTAATATTATAAGCTTGGGCCTTAAGAAGTTTGCCAAAATATTCATTTTTGGCCCTTTTTTAGTTTTTTTTTTTTTTTTTTGAATTGTTTGTAGAACTTGCCTCAACCTTGTTATCTGATCTCACAATGTCTGTTTTCAGAAGCAGTGATGGTTAATTGTACTGAGGAAGAGAATTCTTCCTGTCTGGCATTGGGGCTTGCAAGACCTCCCAACCTCTGGGAGATTTTTGGTAAAGTGTTGCCCCCTTTGTCTATTATTGCTCTATATGCCTTAGTCCAATATGGGCCTTTCCCACATCATTTGCATAGTACAGAGGGCATTGGCTCCCTTTTGGAATTAATTTGGTTTCCTCTGCAGTTGCTTCTGAAATGACCGTACTCACCACAATCATGGCATTTGAAATTTTGGGTTTTCTCGAAGCCTCTAGTGGCAGCTTCTCCTATTAGGGTCATATCAGGCAAACAAAGTCTAACATGAGCTATATATCTAGTCCACTTGTCAATTGATGCTAAATTTGCCCTCAATGATCTGACTACTTCCTTGCATTCAGCATTTGTGTTTTCAAAAGGTAAAGATTCAATTATAGCCTTTCTTGCTGATGGATCCAATATAGTCCTTTCCACAGCTGAAGTCAACCTTTGCAAAAAGTCAGGGATGTTGTATTTCATCCTTCAATGATGTCAATGAAAGAACAGGTCCTTAGCAATGACTGCAGCATCCCATCATCCTCTGAGTGTCAGTTGTCTGCTCTTTGATAAAGTTACTAGGAATGTCAAAAAGGCTCTAATCAGAGAAATAAAGGCAACAACCAACATGCACAGAAAAATTTGGAGGTGAAGATTAAGGCGAGAAAAACAAAACAAAACAAAACAAAAGTCCTGGGTGCTAGCAGAAAGAATGGAAACAGGCAACCTCAGGAGGTAGGAGGTTGAAAGGACCTTCCAGAATATACCAGAGACCTCTCTCACCTGAAGGTGAGAGACTCTAAGGACTCAAAGGGAGGGAACTTAGATAAAATGCCCTACAGTTGGGGGAGGAAACTTGTAGAGTCTACCCCAGCATAAAGACAGGGCATCAAGTGAAGGATGGGGTTGCCATCCTACAGTCAAAACTCTGACTATAATTGTTCCTGTCTGAAAGAACTGCATGGATGGAAATGGAGAGGAGCCTGAGGAAAAGAAGGTCCAGTGACAGGCCCAAAGTGGGATCCAGCTCAAGGGGAGGCCTCAAGGCCTCACAATATTACTTTACGACTGAATATTCATTAAAGAACATCTAAAATCAGTATGATTAACAAGAAATAGAAAAATAAATTTCAGATTATTTTAGAAATAAGAAGTGAAAAACCAAAGATTTAAAGTTCAGCCTGAGGTACCCAATATTCCAAATAAGAATTTGAAAAGACAAAGGAAATGAGGCATGGAAAAGTATCTTAGTAAACTCAAGGAGATTATGGTAATGGACAGTGATATCAACAAGATGGCTAACTGGAGATCCCCAAAGACTGTCTCTCCCACAAAGGGAGACCAAAACAATGAATAAATGATTTACTATTGCTGAGTATAGCCAGGGAGCAGTGAAACCTATTTGGGTCACAGGGACTTCTGGAAAGGGGGACACATTATTGGCTTACCATGTAGTAGGTTACTTTATTGATTTTTCTCATACCCCAGGCTTTAAGGGTCTAATCCAGCTGTTTGCTTCATGAGTTATAATGCCAATCTGCCAGACAAGGTGGGCTCATTGGTGTGATGGTGGCATGACTGTTAACGAGAGTAGCCAACCTCTCCCTAATTGAATGTGGACTGTTGAACACGATAAAAAGCCTATTACTGAAGTAGTTTTAGACCCTGGAGGAACCTAAGATGATTATTTCATTTAATTGACAGGACATCAATCCTCCCTCTAACTATTTGTATTTAAACCCACAAACAAAGGCTATTCTCTAAGCCTTAAACAGAGAAGCCTCTTATTGCAGTGAACAGGGATAAAGATTCATGAGTGCACAAGAGGTAAAGAATAAAAGATAATTGAGAATCAGCCTTAGACAAAACATATTTACATCACCTTTTAATGCTCAGGCAACATTGCAGAAGAGGAGGCAGAAAGGATGTAGGATTCCTCCAGAAGTTCTTTTATTGTTGAGAATAGTTCTCGCTATCCTGGGTTATTTGTTATTCCAAATAAATTTGAGAATTTCTCTTTCTAACTCTGTGAAGAATTGGGTTGGGATTTTAATGGGGATTGTATTGAATCTGTAGATTGCTTTTGGTAAGATGGCCATTTTTACCATATTAATCCTGCCAATCCATGAATATGGGAGATCTTTCCATCTTCTGAAATCTTCTTCAATTTCTTTCTTCAGAAACTTGAAGTTCTTGTAATATACATCTTTCACTTGCTTGGTTAGATTCACACCAAGGTATTTTATATTATTTGTGACAATTGTTAAGGGTGTCATTTCCCTAATTTCTTTCTCAACCTGTTTATCTTTTGAGTAGAGGAAGGCTACTGATTTGTTTGTATTGATTTTATAACCAGCTACTTTGCTGAAGTTGTTTATCAGGTTTAGGAGTTCTCTGGTGGACATTTTGGGGTTACTTAAGTATACTATTACATCATCTGCAAATAGTGATATTTTGACTTCTTCCTTTCCTATTTGTATCCCTTTGACTTCTTTTTGCTGTCTAATTGCTGTGCCTAGGACTTTGAGTATTATATTGAATAGGTAGGGAGAGAGTGGGCAGCCTTGTCTAGTCCCTGATCTTAGTGGGATTGCTTCAAGTTTCTCTCCATTTAGTTTGATGTTGGCTACTAGTTTGCTGTAAATTGCTTTTACTATGTTTAAGTATGGGTCTTGAATTCCTGACATTTCCAAGACTTTTACCATGAAGGGATGTTGAATTTTGTCAAATGCTTTCCAGCATCTAATGAGATGATCATGTGGTTTTTTTCTTTGAGTTTGTTTATATAGTGGATTACATTGATGGATTTCCGAACATTGAACCATCCCTGCATTCCTGGGATAAAGCCCACTTGATCATGATGGATGATTATTTTGATGTGTTCTTCACCATCCCTGACCTCAAGCTGTACTACAGAGCAATAGTGATAAAAACTGCATAGTATTGGTACAGAGACAGGCAGGAAGATCAATGGAATAGAATTGAAGACCCAGAAATGAACCCACACATCTATGGTCACTTGATCTTTGACAAAGGAGCTAAAACTGTCCAGTGGGAAAAGGACAGCATTTTCAACAAATGGTGCTGGTTCAACTGGAGGACAACATGTAGAAGAATGCAAATCGATCCATTCTTATCTCCTTGTAGAAAGTTCAAGTCTAAGTGGATAAAGGACCTCCACCTAAAACCAGATACACTGAAACTAATAGAAGAGAAGGTGGGGAAGAACCTCGAATACTTGGGCACAGGGGGAAAGTTCCTGAACAAAACACCAATGGCTTATGCTCTGAGATGAAAAATTGACAAATGGGACTTCATAAAATTGCAAAGTTTCTGTAAGGCAAAGGACACTGTCAATAGGACAAAATGGCAACCAACAGATTGGGAAAAGATCTTTACCAATCCCACATCTGATAGAGGGTTAATATCCAATATATACAAAGAACTCAAGAAATTAGGCTCTAAGCAACCAAATAACCCTATTAAAAATGGGGTACGGAGCTAAACAAAGAATTCTCAACTGAGGAAATGCGAATGGCCGAGAAGCACCTAAAGAAATGTTCAGCATCCTTGGTCATCAGGGAAATGCAAATCAAAACAACCCTGAGATTCCACCTCACACCAATCAGAATGGCTAAGATCAAAAACTCAGGTGATAGTAGATGCTGGTGAGGATGTGGAGAAAGAGGAACACTCCTCCATTGTTGGTGGGATTGCAAGATGGTGCAACCACTTTGGAAATCAGTCTGGTGGTTCCTCAGAAAATTGGACATAGCATTATCTGAGGACCCAGCTATACCACTCCTGGGCATATACCCAGAAGATACTCTAACATATAACAAGGACATATGCTTCACTATGCTCATAGCAGCTTTATTTACAATATCCAGACACTGGAAAGAACCCAGATGTCCTTCAACAGAGGAATGGATACAAAAAATGTGGTACATTTACACAATGGAATATTACTCAGCTATTAAAAACAATGAATTTGAGAAATTCTTAGGTAAATAGAAAATATGATCCTGAGTGAGGTAACCCAATCACAAAAAAATACACATGGTATTCACTCACTGATTATTGGATATTAGCCCAGAAGCTTGAAATACCCAAGATTCAACTCACAGACCACATGAAGCTCATGAAGAAAGAAGACCAAGTGAGGGTGCTTCGGTCCTTCTTAGAAAGAGTAACAAAATACTCAAGGGAGCAAATATGGAGAGAAAGTGTGGGACAGAAACTGAAGGAGGGGCTATCTGGAGACCATTCCACCTGGGTAACCATCCCTTGTGCAGTCACCAAAGGTAGATGCTGATGTGGATGTCAGGAAGTGCATGCTGACAGGAGTTTGATATAGCTGTGTCCTTAGAGGTCTGCCAGAATCTGACATATTCAGAGGCAGATGCTCACAGCTAACCATTGAATTGATCATGGGGTTCCCAATGGAGGAGTGAGAGAGAAGACTGAAGGAGCTGAAAGGGTTTGTGGGGCCCATGGGAAGAGCAACAATACCAACCAACTAGAGCTCCCAGGGTCTAAACCACCAGCCTGGGAGCATATAGAGAGGGACCCATGACTCCAGCTGTATATGTAGGGGAGGATGGTCCTGTCAGGCATAGGTGGGAGAAGAGATCCTTGGTCCTATGAAGGCTGGACATCGTGTGAGGGGGAATTCGAGGGTGGGGAGGTGGGAGTGGGGAGGCGTTTGGTAGGCACACATCCGCAGAGAAGCAGGAGGAGGGGCGATGGGATAGGAGGTTCCTGGGTGTGAGGAGGGGGAATGAGGTAAGGGGATAACGTCTGAAATGTAAATAAAATATCCAATAAAAAATTTTAAAAATTAAGGATGTAGGAAATGTGCAAGAGGAAGAAGAGCTACAAAATATTATCTTCTAAGCAGGAAGACTTAAATACCATGAACTTACAATAGCTGTACACACTTGCTCTGGGTGACAGAAACCAGGCCCTTATAACAGTCTGCTGTTGAGGAGGAAGGGAACTTCAGGGCCCTACTATATACTGATGCTTTGTAGACAACTAACAGATCCCAGGAAGGGGGAAAATGAAGTATCAAGTTGTGTACTGACTGGTAAACTCACCAGGCTCTGATTGTTGATACTGAATTCAAGATCACACAAATGGCCCTGATTAAACCTTGTGGGATACTAAATAAAAAAACAAGCTAGTGAATAGAAAAAAGAGATTTATAGTGAAGGGGTGGAGGCTAGAAAGGGAGGAAGAAAATGGGATGAGGTGGAAGGACCAAAATGCATAGTGTACATTATGAAATTGTGAAGGAACATTGACTAATAAAAATGAATGAATATATAAATTAGTTATATAAACAAATGCAGTTTCTATTGGATGCTTATCATTTTCACTGCACTGTAAAGCTGAAAATTTTAAGCTGCAGACCTTTGAAACTTACATAGCAAAACAAACTTTTAATTCAAAACCTAAGAGATTTTCTTAAAATGTCAGTTGATTAAAAAGATATACCAGTTTCATATATATATGCAATAAGGCTGGAGTGTCTTATCGCCAAGCATAAGCAAAATGTAGCAAGGAACTTCATTTCTCTACTTTTAGCAATGTATTGAACAACCAGATGGAAAATTACTGAGAAAACACTGCTCTGGGATGGATCAAACACCCTAAGCGGCATTTGCAGAACTTTTCCATACACTGGCATCATCTTGATGCTCTCCAGTGCATGATGTTTTCTTTAGGAAGAGCCACACAAAACAGGTTCTAATGAATTCAAAAATACTAAAATTATACCTAGTATTATTTCTCACTACAACAGCATTACAGTGAAATCAACAGCAAGAGGAACCTGGGGAAATTTCTCTCTAAAAATGGAAAACAAACAGCATTGAACTTAGTGGAATGAAATGAAAATAGTTCTGAGAGGATAGAGAGGGATAAAGCCTATATAGAAAAGAGAAAAATACTCAAAACAAATAGAATAAGATTGAACCTCAAAGTACTAGAAAGAGAAGATAAACTGAATTTGGTATTAGCAGATTAAAAGAAGTAGCAAAGACCAACCCAAAAGCAAATCTGAAAACAGAGAAAGTTTGCAAAACAAAGTGTTAGTTCTATTTTTAAAAATAAAAGAAGATAAAATTTCTCCTAGCTAGTTAAAGAAAGAAAAAAAAAACAGAGAGAAGAGTCTAGAATCCAAATTGTAAGTTAAAGTAGGGAGTATTACAACAGATATCTCAAAATTTGAAAGAAAACCAAAAATGGGTATTATGGTTAAGTAAATAGCAAAAATAAAACCTATCAAGATTTAATGAAGTAGGAATGGAATCCTGAATTTATAATTAGATTGGAGGATTAATTAAATGCCTTTCAACTGGAAACTGCCTAGGTCAAGACAGTTTCACACGTAGCTGGGTTTTGTAATACCAAATATTCAAAGAATGATTGCCAACGCTTCCAAACTCCTCCAAGTAACAGCTATTAGAAATACGAAATACTTCCAACAATGTGGTATAAAGACAGCATTCTCTTGATACTACAGCTAAACAGACACTGTAAGAAAAGAATGTCTTTGATATAAAACTTGTTAGTGAGACATTGGAGATTTGGCCTCAGCAACCCCTTACCGTCATGACTGAATAGGATAGGTCTGCAGCATAGAAATGAAGTTTGACATTACCAAACAAAAAATTGATCATGTATCAAGAAAGAAAAAAATATGCAAATGTTCCAAGGGCAAGAAATACGAAAAAAAAAAAAAGCAAAAGAACATTCAGCAAAGGTCAGTGTCATTCCTGGTTAAAACAAACAAACGAACAAAATACCAACACAACGTTTTAGCATGTAAGGGAATTTCCTCTACAAATACAACCAGTTATGACCAATTGAGTAAACTTCTTTCTCGGTGTGTGGTCTTTTCCACGATTTCCTTAGCCCTTGTTATGATATACCATGGGGGTCTTTCAAGAGAAAGAAGATCAATTACCCTAACTTGGATTCTCAGTTTCTAGAATGTAGCTATATAAACTACCTTTTAAACTACACATCCTTAGGTATTTTATTATAGTAACATAAATAGACTAATATAATCAACATGTATTAAAATAATATATTTTGACTTACCTATATATTTTTATAATCAAATATTAGGAAACTAGAAGATAACACCGTATATATGATTCTTTCCAGAGGATCTCATTCATGGAAATTTTAAACTTATTTTTATGAAGAACTCACTATTTTGATATTTCACAAGATACCATTGTTTTATGGATAAATTTAGTTTATGCATAAATACAGTGATAAATTTGATTACAAAACTAATTTTCTACTTGGATCTTAAAATTTCAGCAGTACACATAGCTACCTGTTGTTGATTACCATTTAAGCAATTTTAAAAGTACATAAACAGTAACAAAAATCTCACATAATATCCAAGCATGGAAAGCTTGCATTAAAATAATAAAAACATAATTATCTTCAATAAAAAGTAGTGAAAGTGGTTTGGAAGATAATGCTTCCAAAATTCCAATTTAGATTAATGACACATTATTTGTGAATAAACTTTTCTTTATTCATTAAATAAAACTTTAATATCAGATTGAAACTAAGGAAAAGTAATTTCATATTCAACAATATTTTCAAATGGCATCTTTTGCTTCTAAATATCTGCGCTTTGCTTTCTAAAGTCAAACATTGCCCAAAACATTGAACAGCAATCCCCACAAAGTAGAAAACTGTCAGTATTGAAATGCGTGTCCGAGTTGTGTCACAGAATCCCAGATCTTTCCATCCAGGACGTGAATTAATCCTCTCAGAAAAAGTGTTCATATTGTATACGCCACCTTTCATTATATACGCCACTGTTCATTATACTGCCCCCTCAGGAATCTGTGCAGTTATCACAGTGTGGTATGTGTATGTTTTACGTACATCAAGGCATATGATTTGTTACCATATATGGTTTCAACAATCACTAGGGATCTTGAAAGTTCTCGTTAATAAAGGATGGTTATTGTACTAATATAAATGTTGTTTGAAAAACACAAATATTTCATCAATGTCTTCAAGTACAAGACATTTTATTAGTTTTATACATCTTATGCATTGATTTGAAAGCATTTTTCTCTGTGTTACATTGTCAACTTAAATAATTGACTTCTCCCTCTAGGAACGTTGCTGAGAAAATATATTTAGCATAATTTTTGCTTAAAAGAAAGAATGTTCAAAAGCTGCATTTGAACTCAGTATATTTCTCCTCTTCTATGCACAGTATCTATTCAGTCCTCTTTTCTTTTACTTAGATAAGGACAAGTGAATCATAGGCAGAGTCGTAGTGACCTGTCCCCTCAACCTTCACCCAGCTGATATCTGTAAGGTATCTGTACTTCTCCCTGATTACCTATGCCCGGTGTCATTCCCTTCCCCACACCCTGCCTTTTTGTGTTTATAACCCCTGTGTGAATAAGTAAATTACGACGTGATTTAAATAATAAAATAAAATAAAAGTAAATGTTACACCATGATACTTCTGAAGTGAGTAAAATACTGGTAAGGAATTGAGAAATGGAGACATTAGTTCCCCCATTTGATGTCTGAAGTATAAACTCTCTGTTTAACTTTTCGTCCTGTTTCCCTGCTTTTAATTCCATTAAATTCCCTTCCAAAAACTCCATTTTCTCCTTATACACATGAACTCAGTCTCTCTGTGAATAGTAATCTCTATCAAACATAAGACAATCAGTTGCTCTTGTTTTCAGTGTAAATGATGTCCCACTTGGAAGCCCTTAAGTGTCACTCCCCTTGTAATACATCCCCCTTTTGATTCTAGCAGCTTCAGATTTTCAGATTTTAGAAAGTCTTTGATCTACTTTTAAGGTTCATTTTTGTGAAAGGTGAGAGATAAGAATTTATTTCCAGTCTTCTTTATGTAGATATCTGGTTTTCCCAACACTTCGTTGAAGATACTGTCTTTTCTCCAGTGTGTACTTCTGACATCTTTGATAAAAATCAGGCTAGCTTAATTATGTGTGTCTTCCATCCTGTGACTCTAAATGTCCATTTCTGTGAGAGAACCACACTGGTTTTATTTCTCTGATTCTGTAGGGACTTGAAATTAGGTATGCTTCAAACATTATTTTAGCTCAGGATTGCTTTGGCTACCTAGGGTGCTTTGTGCTTCCCAGTGACTCTGTGTTTCTATTTCTGTAAATAATGTCTTGGGGATTTTTGTTGGGGTTGCATTGAATCTGTAAATTGCTTTTGGCAAGATAGTCATTTTCACAATACTAATTCTTTCTTCTAATCCACGATCATGGGAGGGATCTTCATAGGAGGGATCTTCTAAATGGGATCTCAATTGCTCAGGAAATAATAATTGACAAATGAGACATCATGAAACTAAAAAGCCTCTGTATGACAAAGGAAATGATCAAAATGAGTGAAGGGACATCTTATAGAATGGAAGAAAATCTTTGTCACCTATACATCCGAGAATACATTACTATCTAGAATATCCAAAGAACTAAAAATCAAAACATCAAGAAAACAAATCAGTGAAAATGGGCTATATTACTAAACATAGAATGATCAAAAGAATAAATACAAATGACTGATAAACATTTTTGTAAGTGTTCAATATCATTTAGCCATCAGGGGAATGCAGATTAAAACTATTCTTAGATTCCATCACACCCTGGTCAAAGTGGCTGTTAACAAATCCAAAGATATTGTAAGATATTGTAACTGTTTGGTGTTTCTGTCTGCCCCAGTTCCCAAACAATGACATGTAGGCTTATTTTTTATTGCCTAGGGCTTGTTCCGCAACTAGCTCATAACTCAATTAACCCGTTTATACTATTCTGTCTGCCACATGACTGGTTACCTCTCCTCAGTTTCATATGACTGACTTCCTCCAAGTCTGGGGTGGCAAATCCTCCTGTGCCTATTTCCAGAGTTCCTTTCTCCCTTCCAGATGTCCCACATTCTAATCCTGCTTCAGCTTATTGTCAATCAGTTTTTTATTAGCAAGTGATACTTTTACACATTGCACAAGAGATTATCCCTATAGGATATTGCAAAGAGAAACCCTTACTCAGTGTTGGTGAGGGTTTAAACTGGTGCAGCCACTAAGATAGTAAAATAGAAAGAAAGAAAACTATAAAGCCTGGCTATATGTCCAAAGAACTCTATATCCTAATCCAGAGGTAGTTTCTCATGTGTGCTCATTGCTATTCTATTCACAATAGCTAGAGAATGAAATCAGACTACATGCCCATCAGCTGATGAATGCATAATATAATAATGAATATGTAGAGATAGATAGATAGATAGATAGATAGATAGATAGATAGATAGAAGATAGATAGATGGATGGATGGATGGATGGATGGATGGATGGATGGATGGATAGATAGATAGATAGATAAGATAGATAGATAGATAGATAGATAGATAGATAGATAGATAGAAAGACAGACAGGCAAGTTATGTCCCTACTGGCAATAGTGCTACAACTGTTATAAAGGCAACCAACTGGCCTCTGATTGGTTTTGAGGCCCACTCCATAGGAGAGAATTCATGTCTGCTACTATAAATCCATCCTAAAACCCATACCTGGAGAGCTTATAGGTCCCACAGGAAAAAAAAATGACTATTGTTTAGCTAACCTGACACGGGATTAAGCTAACTTCTAAACATTTGTTTACACCCATAGACAAATCTGACTCTCAGTCTTCATCAAAGAAGCTTCTCATTGCAATTAGCCATGGTTAATACAGACCTGTGACTTCTAAGGATGCCGATAATTGTAGTAATTGAGTGCCCAGCCTTAAACAGGTCATTTATATCATTACCCCTTTAAGTTCATGGAATACCATGATGGAGGAGTGGGAAGCAAATGGAGAAAGAACTGTGAAACACTGCTGGGCATGACATAGCCATCGAGATCACAAACCCAAAGCAACTGCTCTGGGACCTATCAATTGTCAGTTTTGGATAGGGATTCATGAGGTCCCACCACACTAACCACTGGCATCTGATGCATTCTTGAGGGAGGAGAAGTCACTCCCCTAAGTTTTGTATCCAATGGAATTACCAGACTCCATTGGATAGTTCCAAATCTTTAGTCATACAGACAACTCTGGTTACACTGAGTCGGTCACAAACAAAATGAAGACATGAGGGTGGAAGTGGGACTTCAAACAAGGGGGAGGGTTGTTAAGGCTAAAAGGAAGGTGGGAAAGAGTGTGGCATGACTAATTAGAATATATTATATACATGTATGAAATTGACAAAGACCAAATTTAATTTTTTAAAAAACTCAAAACCTTCCAGAACCCAAAGGTCAGGAATTAGAGAAAGAAACATGCTTTCATACTCGGTGAGGACTAACAACTCTGTAAATTCAATGTCATTTACTAGATACAGCCCCTCATTGTGCTCCCTTGTGGTTATTCTCCATGTCTTTCTTGAGTAGCTGTCTGTCATGTTGATAGAATTCCATTTCTGATCTTTGATTATTGGTCCTGTTAGGAAACAAGAGCTGTTATATCAACAGAGGAATTTACCTTTCTGTGTCTGGGTAGTATTTCCTTTCTGGGGACATTTTGCCTGTAGTGACTCTCTGGAAAGACTGGCTATGAACAATGTCTTATTTGGGGGTAGTCACTCTGGTAGTTCATATAATGAATGTTTGTGGTAGAAACAGATACAACTTCCCCATCTTTCTGTCCATCTCTTTCCTTAGACAGGCAATGGATGCAAGGTGTGTACATAAAAATTATTTTGTCTCTGTCTGGATGGATTTGGTATTAATTAAGATAGTGTTACATTTATGATGACTATGGATATTTCTAAGAGGCATTGAAATCATTACCTGTCATGTGTGCACTAGTAGAAGAAACAAACTGTTGTTAGTCAATTTCGATGGTAGATAATCTGTCTCCCTTTTAGCCAATGGATACTCCTTCCCATTAGAGATCATGAAAACATTATCTTTAATAGTTACACATGGATTGTCTCCCAGTAGGGCGGATGGAACTCAATGGAAGCAGGTTTATAGCTTTTTCTACTAAAATTTCATATCTATAAGATTTTTAATCTTTGAAGCCACAGTATTTGAAAATTTAGCTAGAAAAAGAGATGAAGCACAAGGCTACAAACCATGTTGAAAAATCCCTTTCATGAGAGTGCCCGAGAATGCTGGCTACCTTTTCATTGTGTCTCCCTATGGAATCATTCGTGGAGATCCAGTGTCAGTTAACATTTCTGTGGCATATTTTGGGCATATATTTGAAAATTCTTGGAAATGGCATTCCCCACAGTCTGTTTTGATGGACAACATGTAAACATTGGTTGGTATTGGGAGGCCTCAGCTGGTCTTGGTCTGTTTGCATCATAGTTGCAAGGAGCTTTTGTGCAAACAATGCTGCTATTTTATTGACTTCACTTCAGGGTGGGTGGGAATTCCTAAGTGATAGGTACTTTATACTCATCTCAGACATGGTGTACCAGCAACAATGTACAGAGAATCCCTGCTGAAGATGGAGGGCCACAGATGCTTGTGTGGCGAATCCATTAGGTTTCATACCACAACTCTAACTAACTAAGGAAATACATTTCAGTCCCTCTAGAAGTAATATCCTTGTCCGAGTTCTTGGATATTTTATTCTTGTCAAGGTAGTCTGGAGGGCCAACTGGCTAAAAATAATAACTAAAGAATTGGACTGAAACTTGGGAAAGAACTAGAGATGCAGGTTTGGAAGTATCAATAGCTATATTTCTTGCATTTCCTTTCAAAGCATTAGATGCAGCTGATGGTTGAACAGATTCCCAGAAGAATTAGAAATTGGAAACAATTGCAGATCTTTCCACCAAAACTATTTGTGCATGTAGTCTAAAGCAATGCAAACTGCTTTTGGGTTTTCTTCCTCTGTACAATGAGGTGGTTCCTTGTGGGTTACTGAGTGTTTTTACTACACTTGAGGACAGTTCAGTCACTAAAATGGGCAACAGGACTGAGACCTTTGAAGGGTAGTACCAGAGCAGAGAAGGGTTGGAGCCTTGCTGCATCAACTTAGAGGGGTTTATGGTGAGCAGAAGACAGCAGAAACTCTGACACTTCCATATTTCTTAATTCTACACTTCACTGTGCCCATTTACTATTCATGATGTTTAGATATTTATTGGGAAATATGTAACAGGGTTTTTTTAGGTTGTTTTAATAAATACTTTTATGTGCCCATGAGTTTTATAACGTGATGTTATAGAAGACCCGCAGATGGTTATTTCAGTAAGGCAGATTAACTCATCCATCATCTCAGTTACATTTTTGACAGAAGAGCAGGTATAATATACATAAAAATCCCCAACATAATACAATTGGTTTCATGTTCTATATCTAGACATGTCTATCTTATGAATAAGCTACCTTGTGTCTCTTAACCCTTATTCCCTCCTCTGTTTATGGTTTAAGTTTCATTCCCTACCTCTGTGTATTTGATTCTTCTTCTTTTGCCACATATAAATGTGATCATACACTATTATTTTCTTGCAGTCTGTTATTTTTACATAGAATAATGTCTTCTAGGTTTGTATCCTGGAAAATGGCAATATTTTCTTTTTAGAGGCTTGGTGATATTTCATTATAAACACATAGATGCATCTCTCCCCCACACTTTCCTTGTTCAATTATCCACTGATGTATACTTAGGGTCTTTCTATGCCATGACTACTGTGAATAATTGTGTAAGGAACTTAGAGGTAGAGATACCTTCATGGGGTAATAATTTTACTCCACAAAACTGTGGGGCATCTATCTACACAGAAGGGAATTACTGAATGGTTCAGAAGGTCTATATTTTATTTAACCATCTTAATTTCTTTTTCACACATCATTTCATAATGGCCTCTCTAATTTACCTTTCCTCCAGTAGTGTTCTAGAATGCCATCTCCTGCACTTTAGCTGACAGTTAACATTTTTATAACAGGTGTCCTAATGATGAGAGATGATATTATATGGTGATTTTAATTTGTACCTGTCAGTCTGTAGGACGTTTATGCCTTCCTTGGAAAAAATGTTTGTTGGTCTTATAAAAGACCAGTGTGTGTGCGTGTGTGTGTGTGTGTGTGGTGTGTGTGTGTGTGTGTGTGTAACACATAACACACTCGCTACTTCCAACAGTGAAATGCATTTAAGTACCCTATCTTTTAGATTTGTTATTTTTATTCATGTGTGTTTGCGTGTATCTGTGTGCGTGTATGTTCTATGCCTGTGCATGCCTCGCAGAGACCAGAGGAACGAGTTGGATCACTTGAAGCTGGACTTGTAGAGAGTTGTGAGGTACCAAACTGTGGGTGCCGGGAACTGGACCCATGCCCTCTTGAAGAGCAAGAAGCATCCTTAACTACTGAGCCATCACTTTAGCTCCATTAAAACGAATTAAATAAATAAAAGTATCATACCATCAGTGAAAAAACAATTAGCTGTTCTTAGAAATATATATGAATCTAAAAATTTAAAACCAGACTTTGAAACCCTTAAAAAAGCATAGTGCTGAAAATAAGGAGGGTGGGTACAGTTAGTGGCGATTTTCAGAACTGAAGGCTTCCTGCATAACATTCTATTGCTATAGATGAAGAACCTACTCAGTGTTTCAGTGTGATAACTGAAAAAGCCATGTGCTTCTGTTTTGCTAAGTTTTCTTTATGTGTATGAATGTAAAGTCATCTACTCTCATCCTGCTTGATAATGAAAGGGAACATGTACCAGTACTTAAAAAACGAGGTACAACTAGAGTAGAGTAGCAAACAGGAACTTAAGATTACATTTGTCAAATTTTACATTAAAACGTTATAGGGAGATTCAAGATGGCAGCAGCCACCAGCACCCCTTAGTCTGTGGTGCATGGAGGAGCCTGAGAGACCCTTGGAGGCTTCCTGGGAAGATGCGGTAGCAGAATATGAGCTCTCAAGTTACACAGTATCTCAGGATTAACTAGGAAAGGCAGGTCTTGTAGAAAGATGCTTTTTAAAAAGTGGTTTCAACTGTGGGATGGCAACCCCATCCCTCCACTTGATGCCCTGTCTTTCTACTGAAGGTAGACTCTACAAGTTCCCTCTCCCCACTGTAGGGCATTTCAAATTGTTGTCTGGAAGAACTGCAGGAACAAAAATGGAGAAGAGCCTGAGGAAAAGGAGGTCCAGTGAAAGGCCCAAATTGGGATTCAGCTCAGGGGGAGGCCCCAAGCCCTGACACTATTACTGATGCTATGGTGTGTTTACAAACAGGGGTCTATCATGACTGCCCTCCGAAAGGGCCAACAAGCAGCTGAAAGAGTCAGATGCAGATATTTACACCCAATCAATGGACAGAAGCTGGTGACCCTCTGTGGTTGAATTAGGGAAAAGCAGTAAGAAGCTGAAGAGGAGGGCAACCCTACAAAGACCAGTGCTCTCAACTAACCTGGACCCCCAAGATCTCTCAGACACTGAGCCACCAACCAGGCAGCATACTCCAACTGATATGAGGCTTCCAACGCATATATAGCAGAGGACTCTTAAGTCTGGACTCAGTCAGAGAAGATGCACTTAACCCTTGAGAGACTTGGGGCCCCAGGGAGTGAGGAGGTCTGGTGGGGTGGGGGTGGGAGTGGGGCCATCCTCTTGGATAAGGAGGTGGGGAGGAGAGTGGTGGAGCGGGAAGGAGGTATGTGTTGTGGAACAGCTGGAGGGTGGTCCGGGAGAGGGATAAAATCTGGACTGTAAAAAAAAAAAAAAAAGATTAAAGAATAAATTTACAATAAAATATATTAAACATATTGTTTAAAAGATATTGTCCAATAAACAGAAGACTTTTAAAAATGTGAAAATGTGGTTTCCTGGAAATTTAGCATGCACTGTGTAGAGAAGCAGAACTAGAGACACAGCAACATATACGAGAGCAAAGCTACAACAGACAAACGAGCACATCCTTGCCTAACAGGGCTAGTCCTTGGGCGCAGAGAGGCTCTGGCCACCACTTGCCAGCCTCACACCGGGCTGCCAGCTAGACTGGTGCAAGGCCTGGACTGCTGCATGGAGCCACTGCTGCTGTTATGGCTCCTTCTCCTTGCCCTACTGGAGGTAGGAGAGCATGTGCCATGGCGCTGCCTATGGGCTGCAAACACAGTGGTTGTGCCAGGGGTACTGTACTGATGGGGTAGCCTGAACTGAAGGCAAGGCAGTATACACCAGCCTGGAGCTTGTGGATGTCTTGCCCCTGGACAGGCTGCCCAACCTCACAATCAGCCTGATTCTGAATAACAACAAGATACTAAAGATAAAAATGGTTAATTTTCTGGATTATTCCTCCTCAAAAGACTTTTTTGGCCTATGCTGCCACAAAAGGCCATATTAGTGTCCATGATCTATGCTACCCCAGTGAGTATTTTGATGTCCGTGGTCCATATTATTGTGGACAGGAAGTTATTAAAGACAGCCCTTAAAGAATGTGACAAAGATAATGAAGAGAGACAGACAGACAGACAGACACAGAGGAAGACAGAGACCAGAGACATAGAGAGAATGTTATAGAGGAAAAGAGAGACTGGGGGAAGAGGGATGCCAAAAAAAATGACAGAAAATAATACAAATAAGCAATAGAAGAGCATTGCGAGAAGGAAAGAAGGAAAGCACTGGTATTGATCAAAGAAGATGAGAGAGTGGGGGAAGAATTACAGGAACTAGTCTTCTAGGCTTCCATCTCCAATGCAGTTTCCTTCTACTTCACATTTATGAAGCCCGAGGAACAAGAAAGATTTCCTCCCACCTGAGTCTCACTTCGGCTAGGTGATGAGGTCGGTGAAAGAGAAAACTTTAAGCAGAATATAAGATTAAAGTTTAAATTTGCTGGGCCAACAAGTTAAACAATCTTCTCAAGATGTCCTTTAAAGGTTCTGCCTTTTGGGAGAAGCTAATTAGCCTCGCAAAATGAAGTGCAGCTGTAAGAGAAAAAGTATTCTATTTCCATGCATGCCTGCTACCAACCTACAGCAGGTCAGTGAAGGGTTCTCCTCGGCCTCCTTCAGCTGCAGGTGTTAGCTCTCTGACACTCAGCATGGCACTGTATGCCCACTGGCCACTAGGAGGGCAAACATACTGACAAAATACCCATGTCAGCCTCATCCTGATAGGAACCATCCAAAACTTGGGTATGACATTCTGCTCTCTTCTGGATTCCCCAGAGCAACAATGTATCACTCAGCTTGTTCTCGTTTTCCCCTTGAAAACAGGAGAGATTTCATTGCACATTTGTATCTTTCTGAAGTATAAGGAGACTCAGCTGTGCTCACACATGTCTCACTCTTACAAAGGCTTCTGAAAGGCATTTGACTGTCCTTGTGCCAAGGTGGCACAGCCACTGGTGAACCTGTAGAGACATGCTTCTCTACCACTTAATGTCACCAGAATTGTGCCACCTGTGTGAAGGTCAACATCAGTGGAAACATTTGCCTGTTCTCCTAACTCTCCCTGAATGAAGTGTAGTGTTGATCTTGATATGTGTGTGTGTGTGTGTGTGTGTGTGTGTTTATAATATTATATATACATATAAAATATACAAATAATGTATATTATGAATAAAATATATATGTAATGTATATATGCATAATATATTATATAAAACATATACATTATTGTAAGTGCTAAAAGGATTTAATCCTGACAGATTGATGGAGAGCCCCTACAGTGCCATCCTTAGCCTTGAACAAGGAATACCCAAGGATAGAATTATAAAATCACACCTGTCGTTTTATTATTATCACCATGATAGAGATAAGAAACTTTTCAAACATTTCTAGTTCATATAGAACTACCTGGTATCCAAGATGCCACAATGGTTCATAGCCTTAACAAGGGCCCAGATAACACAAGCAGAAGAATTTACAAGCCACATGCAAGGTATGTCAAAATTTATAAACATCAGACTCCTAGCTTGTACAGACCCCAAAATATGATTATCTAGGAAAAACTCATGTTTAAATTTGAGTGAACAAATCAACTAAGAATATCTCTGTGTTTAATGCAACAATCCATGATTTTAAAATATAATTAAGACACTGCTGTGCTTGAAACACAATAGCCATGAATTATCTTTTTAGGAAATAATCTCCTCTTTATAACCTGATCATTCTTGAATAGACTTATATTGTAAATGTATTCAAATAAATCCACAGGCCACCATTCAATTCACTTAGTAGTCAAACCATATACACTTAATAAAAAGATGTGCCCTAAAACTCTCTTCAAAATTCTATTAATTTCTAGTTACATGAAAAAAATTATTATTTCAAAGGAATACACACCACACACACACACACACACACCACACACATATATATATATATTATATATATAATATTATATGTATTGTATTGGGCATATTTTATGTCTTTCTTACTTTCATTTTTTAGTGGAAAAATGCCTGTTAAATTTAGTAACAATTTTATGTGAATGAAATATCCCATCTACAAAGTATGGACTTTAAATCCAGTTTTGATCCAATAGCATTATATTGCTGGAATAAATCTCTTCTGCCCATGTGCTTTCTTGTAATGCTATTGTGTCTGTGGTTACCAGCCTCCTCTAGGGGAGTGATGGATGACGGTGAGACTTAACCCAATTCTACATCAAGTTCTTGCATACCTCACACAAACCTTTCAAACTCTGAATAATTTGCTGCTGCTGTGCAACCATTCTGTGAGCTGTAGAGTGGTGTTGCTCTAAAATTATGTATTATTACAACCTCCTTGGAAAACAAAAGGGCTTTGATTGTTTGGGTAAGTGAATTACGTTTTCATATAATTTACACTGTTATAGTGAGCATTGCTTAGCAACAAGTCTCGAGGAGTGAGGAAGTAGAGCACGTCTTCTTAGCATAAGATACTAATCCTCCACCCCATGTTGCTACTGTCTGGAGAAATTCACTGCAGGCCCTTACTTGTCTCTTTCAGAAGAATGATGATTTCTTCTCACTGTGAGTGTTTCTCTGTGTGTGGGTGTCCCCAGGTATGTGTGCTTATGTGTATGTGTGCTATCCTGTCTGTGTAGATTGTATATGTGTATGTGTATACACACATGTGCATGTGTGTGCCCAGATTGTGTGCTTATGCTTATATGTATGTATTTGTTCCTATGTGTATATATACATATGTGTGTATGTGTGTGTGAGTGTGTGTGTGTGTGTCTGGGTATGTGTGTTGTCCTGTCTATATATCTGTATATACATGTAGATTATGTGTACATGTGCACACAAGTATGCAATTGTGTGCTTATGTATATGTGTGTAATCTTACATTTATTTGTGTGTGTACATGCTCACATGTGTGTGCATGGTGCGTGTGTGCATGCTCACATGCATGTGTGATCACAGAGGCTAGATTTAAGTGTTGGAGTCCTTTAATTATCTAGACATCATTTTCTAAAATAAAGTTTCTCTTTTCCCTGGAGTTCACTACACTGCTTGAGTGGCTATCTAACGAACCTCAAAAATCTATGTGTCTCCACCTCCCAGCCATCATATTGGCCTGAATATGGATTTATGGGTTACAGGGTCATCTCCTCAGTCCCTTCTTCTTCCCATTTTTCTTCTGTAAAACTAATCATATTAACTGTAATTACAGCAAAGATGAAATGTGAAAAGGGACCAATCACTCAACTAAGACCTAAAGCATACACAAAAAGCATTTTCACATAAAAATTAACTCACACTAATTTTTAAAGTAAAAATCATCCAGTGAACCAGACTCATGTGACAGCACTGGATTTTTTCTGCCCCTTACTTAAGATGAAGGAAAGGGGAAGCATGTTTGTAGGTACTGTTGTAGATCTCATGATGAGAAACAATGCTTTCTCAGTCAGCTCTCTTTGTGTCAAGGGGATATACTTTGGGAAGACCGACGTCTAGGGTAACCTAGAGCAAAAGCAAGTAACTTTCTTTTTCCTCTATGTAGGTTGACTAGATGTCTTTGGTTGATTCAGATAGAAGCATTTCTAAAAATACCCGAGATTCATAGCTCACTTCAAGATCAGTTCTGAATCCAGCAGAAGTTGTATAAGATAAGCACATAATACAGACCTTCCCAACTCAGGATTTGACTCACAAGCTGTGCAAGCATATTATGATAATGTGTTGGCATTGGCAGGAGCTATTTTTATCCTCCATTTGGCCCTGGCTTCCTGTGGGTTCCATGGGGAAGATGTTTCTTCACTCAGTCTACACAGTTGTTCTCACGGGTGACATGAGGAGTGGAAGCGAGCCAAATTTTTCTCATGGGTTTAATTTTTAAAACTGGGCTAAGGTGCTTTAAAAGCTGTTGAAAGAGAAATGAAGAGCAACGAGAGGCCATGAGAAGGATGACCTTCTCAGCAAAGTATAAGGCCCTGTCAGTCTGGTAGAAGTACTTCTACAAGTCAGTCAACATCTTTGGACCATTTCTTTCTCCTACACACATCAATAGCCACAGGTCTAAATCCTATTTTTTTTCCTTTTAATCAGAGTACTGAACTTGACATATAAAAGTGATCAAGGACCTTACAGAAATCAATAAAGAAATATTTGTCTGTCAAATACTTCTCTGAGCACAGCCACACACTACATATATTTTAAAATAAAAACTATTAAGTGCTTATAATCAATTTGGTTTCAAAAGTTAACTTTAAAAGACTCTGAGTCTTGAGACAAGTGATGCTGTAAAAGAAACACAAAGATTAGCTAAGCTAATCTTTGACATGAGATGTCATTAGACACAACTTTATTAGACAGCATAATGTCTGATATTCTGAATTTTTGATAGAATTAAAAAATATCTAACGTTGCCTTCTTGGATTGAATTATAATATAAATATACTCTAGGGAAAATGTAATTGCTCATCTGTTCTTGAACCTTCCATCCATAATGAATATTATATTATGGCATGATTTTATAAAGTTAAATGTTTCTTTTGACAAGGAACATTTATCACCTAAAAATACTCAAGGCTTAGATTTTTTTCCTCTGTTTTATCTTTTATGAGACTTATTTGCTGGCCTTTCCCACTATTCTAGTTCCTGTTATTGACTCTGGTACATGGAATGACAAATGCTCTAACCACTGCACAGAATTGATGACTGCTCTACAGGTCTACAGTAGTGCTGTGTAAAGTTCTTCAAAAACAAGGCTGAAAATTATGAATTTCAAACATAGCCTCATCTTTTGATTGCTAGCTATTATCAAAGAATATATGCTTGTCTATATGGCTCTCTGAAGAACTACAGTGTCATAATAGCATAGCAAATATGCACTATTAGTTAGATTAAACTAGAGATGGGAATGGATGTGATCCTGTGCTGGAGTATAGATGGTTTGCTGATCCCCTCAACACTGCTGGACCAGACTCCTGCCACTGTCATACCCTACTACCTGTACTCACCCTTCTCCTGCCCAACATGTCTCTTCCCCAAGGACATGGCAGAGGACACCAGGTCTATGGTAGATGTCTATGTTCCACTTGATTTTTACACTAGGCAGTCAAGATTTGCATATGTTCAGTTTGAGGATGTTCGTGACACTGAAGATACTTTACATAATTTGGACAGAAAATGAATTTGTGGGCGTCAAATGGAAAAACAGTTTGCACAAGCATACCAGAAGACATTAGATCAAATGAAAGCCACAGAAGGGAGGAATATGTACAACTCTTCATGATACGATGATTATGACTGATACAGGCATTGAAAGGAGGACACCAAGGACTCACTCCTTTAATTACCATTGTAGAAATAGTAAGCTGGGCTGGAAAAAAGTGTGGAACAGCACTCCAACGATAGGCCAAACTGCTGCTGGGATATCTGCAGTTAGTCCTGTTTACTAAACTTCATCTGAAATCAAAAAAAAGAACCAAAGAAAGCAATGGAAGGGAGAAAAGGCAGCTCAAGCAACGGAAGGGAGGGTGGGTAGGAAGCTGTGCAGTAAGAAGTCGGTACAGATATTTTGATCATGGTCTATAACAATAAAAGAATTATCAAAAAATGACATGGAAGGTTTGAATTCCCTTCAAGTATGAAAGTAAGCATTTTAGGACAAATAAAAAAGATAATTGAACTTTATTCAGGTGGAAACTAATCCCTAAATATGAATATTGACTCAAGGGTTGCAGAGTCGTGATAAGTTACTGGATACAACAATGTCTTAATATCAACAAATAGCCACAGTCTCTAACAGGGTTTCTCTTGATCTATCTTAACATAAATTGGATGGTAAACATGGTCAAATATAAAGATTTTCTTGAATATCTCTTTAAAGTTAGTTCCATTTATGACAATGTTGGTAGGTCTTGCCTTGATTTATTCCATTGCCAGGATTTTCTGTTTAACTCTTTGTTTTGTTGGCTTCAGAATTTATTCATTTGCATATAATATGCGGTTTACATCTATCCTTCTCCACAAATCTAGAAGGAGCAACATTTTTCTAGAATTGGATCCTGCAGGCATTTGAACAACTTAGGCTGAACATGAAGTAGGAGAATTAAGAGTTCATTGACTCTGAAAGGCATTTTCTCAGGGCAAATCCTGGAGCAGAATATGACTGCTAAGATGACTAATGAAAAATATTGAGAAAAAAATCACTGGCCAAATTGAGGTAAATGGAGACATGCCATAGTATGAAGAATAAATAAATTGCTAAGCATGTTGGCATAAATAAGCTCCAATTCAAGACAATCCAACAGATATTTTATTTCACAGAAAAAAAAAAAAAAAACAGAAGGCATATCACTGCTCAAGGTCATTGGGATTTTAAAGCAAATCATAACATTTCACACTGTGTTAACAATAGTTCCCGGTATCTTAGTTTTGTAATACAAATAACTGATGTTGAAGCATTAAGGGTATGTTAAGTCTAGACAATAAAATATGATAGTCCTTAGAGTCCTTTTTCATTAGATGAAAATGAATACAAGGTATGCAATTCATGGGACGTATGAGGGAGCTGTATAACCACATTCCCAGAACCCCATATCAACTGACCCAAAGACAAGGATTCCTCTTTCCTAATTCATACCTTTGTTTAAATTGGCTAAGAGTAATGAACTTACATGAATAACTTAAGAAGAGGTAAAGAGCCTAAACTTATTTTGTAATTGGTTGGCTTTGTAAGTATGTGTAAATTATAATGTTGTAGTGTTTGTATTCAAGTCCAATTGATTCATTGTTCTGAAAGGTGACACAAATAAAAATCATGCCAGTAGGCAGAGCCAAAGACTCCTTTTTGTCATCTATCCTGTGTGGAGAAAGTGGCTATAAGTACAAATGTATATGTTGATGACCAGAAGTAGCTGGCTTTCTTGAATATACAGAGATCTAGAAAGGAAAGGTCTAGATAATGTAAGACAAGAAGTTCAGCATTAGATATTTATCAATAAACAAATGTAAGTGAAATGTGCCTCTCCCCAAAAATATCATTCACACATATCCGAAAGCATCTACCATGGAAGAGGCACTGCAAAACCTTGTAGGCAGTGTCCCTTTGTCTGTTGATATTGCTTTTATTATTGATCACCCAATAATAAAATTGGCATTACTGGAACATGGAAGTGGTACCCATGAGAGCAAAAAATGGTAGCTGGTATGCATGAAATCAATAGATTCAAATTCACCATAGTAGATTAAATTACTGGAATCTACTGTCACTGCTTAATATCCTATATTTCAGTAATAGAGACCAATGCTGGCAATCCAGTATGGCAAAATTCACCGGGCTTCTTCTATCCAAAAAAGAACAAGAATATGTAATACTTCAACTATATTTTGTCCTTTTCTTCTCATAATGTCTCAGTTAATACCACTCTCAGGAGGTTTATAAAAAGTCCAATTAATATAAAAGAGGTGTCAGAAACCATAAAATTTGTGTTAGCCATTTTTCATTGCTATTATACAATACCTGAGAACAATTTAGAAAATTGGAAGGATATATTTTGGATAATGACTTAATAGGTTGTTGTCTAGAGTCAACTGGCTCCATTGCTCCTAGGTATGGGGTAAGGCACAAATACCAACACAGAAGAACTTAATGGAGTAATGTGTCCTACCTCATGACAGCCAAGGGCAAGAAAGATAAACTAAACAAAAAAATAGGACTAAGATATAGCCTTCAAATTAGGCCTCCAGCACCCTACCTCCTCAAACTAGGCTCCATCTATTAGTAATCTATTCAGCTATGAACTCATCAACTGATTAATCTATGTATGAAGTTGGTGATGTCATGATCTAATCACTTCTCAATAGGTGTTACCAGCTAGAGAGCAAACTAGTAACACATCTAAACAACATCCATTCAGAAAACCCATTTTACAGAAAAGATGTGGGGATATTTATATGAAATGATCTTCAAAGGATTACCTCCATTATTCATCTCACTGTTTATATTACATCCACACCACCTAGTAGAAGTGACTCTCATAAATAGCTAAACTTGAATAGCTAAAACGAACTTCTTTAAAGTATAACTAAAGTCCTCACTTACAGTAAACAGCTGAAAGAATCTATCCTTTAGGATGCAGCAAAAGCATTAAAATGAGGAACAAACAGTTCTTGTTATTGTCCTCTAATAAAAATAATTCTTATCTGTAGAAATTAAAGATCAAAACATGAATGAACTTCTTTAGAAGTTCTACTCATTCATCTGTCTTCAATGTGTTTACGTTTTGCTATACTCTACTTTCTATGCATAGGTGGTGGTGGTGGTGTGTGTGTGTCTATATATACATGAGCATTTAGAAGCAAGGGGTCAATGTTGAGTGCCTTCTTCAGATACCCTGTACATTATTTTTGGAGTGAGGGTCTCTTGCAAATATGAAGCTTACTGATTGGCTAGACTGACTTTTGAACAAGCTCCATGAATCTGCCTGTCTCCAAAATTACATTGTCCATACTGGGTGAAGCATCACTTCACGATACTTTCATTTAAAAAATAAAACAGATTATACATCTGAGAATAAAATGATATTTTAGCAGATGACAATGAAAGGTATGTTTACTAATTTCAGTTTTAAATTTAAGGATTGTTATGGGGGAAAGACTAATTTTAAGAGTACTCAAAAATTAGAATGAAGGCTAGATTTTTATGAAATAATCTAAAATAAAACATGCTAACCTGTTGAATTGGGAATGTGTGCTCTAAGAGCATTGCATGTTATCACACTAGAAAGAACTCATTAGTGATAAAGTAACTATTTGTTGACATAGTATTGGACCAGTTGACTTCCAGGGTGCTTAATGAGAGAGAGTCCAAGATTAGTTAATTCTAAGAGGAAATGAGATGACCTCCAAGATAAGTTTCTGGTTTAGAAAACAGTAAATTATTTCACAGGAAATGACTCATCTTTGGGCTCAGACCTCTCAAAAAGATCATTTTTTTTTTCTTTTTGTGCCAATCTCTCTGATACAAGTTATCTCTGAGGCACAAGTCTAGAAAGGAAATGTATTCAATCTGCTCTGTGACCATTAATTTCCATGTACATTTGTTACAGTTCAAGGCTTACAATAATACCCTGTAAACCAGGGCCAACTATTAGCACATTAATTAGGATTTTCTTTGTAGTTCTTTTGAGATAGATAATTATTTTTTGGATTAAACTTTGCACCCTAAGGACTCCAATTTTCACGCTGAGTCAGAACTCTTGTTATAACTGCAATGTGTAACTACGCATGAGCACATTTGCACACGCTCTCTGCATTTATGTACTTTATCTGACACTTAGAGGAATAAATGGCTATAAAGCATGTAGGAACATGACTGACAAAATGAGCATAAATATAACCCAGCCTCCCAAATTTTCCATGGACTTTTGGGCATTGTGTAACTATTTGAAAGCAAATAATCTTCTTTTCTCCTCTAGTCTGTACAAGCCATGGTTCACTATAAATTGTCTTGACTTTCCAAAATTCTAGTATCAAAAATTGTGGCAATGTGCATTTATATTTCATAAAATCAGAATATACATGATGAAATATTATGCTCTTCAATTAACAGAACAGATTCATTCGGGGAGAATTCTGTTATCTTCGTTGAGTTTGAGCTTTTGTATGTATGTGTGTTAACTTTATGTCTCTTTACACATTTGGGAATACTGTTGAGAAGTGATTTCCTTTAGACAGGCTTATCTAATTCAACTGAGAGGAAAGCTCCAGGTTCTTATTAGCTTCCCAGAAAGGGTTGCACTTTATGCAGGTTCAAGGGTCTGTACTGTGCCTTTCTTTTAAATAAAGTAATTAAGCTTAAAAAGCAATGTATTGCTGGAGACACTGTGCACTTTACAAATCCAGAGACCCCTGAGCTGGAACTAAACTGTGTGGTCCCTTCCTGAGAACTAGCCTTTATGGTACAAGAAGGCATCATGCAAGCTTCCAAAGGAGGGAATCAACCAAAAGTTCTACCCAACTTTGATGCCTATGAACCACAGCAATGACCAGCATGGCATGATAACCATAAGGGCACAGTGATAATACCCATATCTTGGGGATAACCAACGGCCTCTAATTGGACTTAAGACACAATGAACATTAGGAAAATAGTGCCTGGTACTGGAAACCTAGCTAAACATCCAGGCTAGTGAAGTCACAGATATTGGAAGGAAATCTGCAATCACTACTTTACTAAAGTAGCATAATCTCTAACAATACTCTATAATCATTTGTGCTTATACTCACAGATAAATGTAGTTTTTATTCTTCATCAAGGAAACTTCTCTTTGCAACAGAGGCACCACAGAAAATAACAACCAATCAAAATGCAGAGTCGTGGGGCCTGTCCCAATGAATCTATCTACAAAACACTCCTATACCCAAGGGTCAGGAAACATTGTGGAGAGGGCAGAAAGTAAAAGCCAGAGGATCTGTAGAAGATTAGCCTTTCTTCCTCCCATTCTCATGCTCCCAGAAATAAAACTCTGACTCAAAATATATTTACAAATACATTGCACAGGTCATCAATTTATTGACTAGTGCCACATCCTTACAGATACAAAGTATTTATCTACAAGGATCAGGAGTTATTCTCAGAACCTGTGTCTCATTAGAATGTCAGAATCTATACCTAAAGTCTCGCAAGATCATACCTTACTAAGCCAAACGGTGACACCAATCACCAAGCCAAGGAAACAGGAGAAATGCCTATGGCCTCAATGCTTATACAAAAAGATTTAGGCAATCAAGGAATGATGAGAACAGAGAAATAGTCTTCCTTGAGAAAGAACACAAATCCAAATTTGTTATCAACGCCAAATGATACAGCCATTGAAAATGTGTGTGTGTGTGTGTGTGTGTGTGTATAAACATATATATTATTATACAAACAGGTTATATTTGGGAAATATAGATATAATCATACATATTGCATGTACTAGCAAATTAGTAAAAACAGAGGCCATAGACATTGAAAAAGAGCAAGGAGTAGCATATGGTAGAACTTGTGGGAGAAAAAAAATGGAAAGGGAGACATGAATAATAATATTATAATACAAAAAGAACAAACAGTAATTTATTGCTAGCTTTGCTGCTTTGTCTATTCCGAGTCCTTACTTTTTCGATTCTTGTTTTATTTTTTCCAGCCAGAAAGACATCCCAGGAGCCATAGATTTAGCTTTGCTTATGTCCAGCAAGAATAAACCTTCTGCATGGCTGACTTTAACCTTGTAGCTAATCAAATAAAGCTCAGTAGCTATCACAACAAACAATGAAAGCAAATGAGGGGGAAACAAGGCAAGAATTTCTAAGTTTTGCTGAAACACTACTGTACCTATAGCCAATAACTCTCTAGGAAAGGAAGACACAAAAGACATGGTAACATTTGGCAAATATTTAACATTTGATCTTGTGCTAGGATCCTATGAGACAATTATAAAAATAGGTTTTATCCTGTGGGTCATTTAACCTGAGTGATAATGTTCTCATGTCACAGGAAAGAAGCTGAAGTCATGAAAGCTATCTGCAAAATATCTCATTCCTCCCTAGGGTGATGCTCTCTGTGCTGTTCACTGAGACACAGCAAAGCTTTTTGTGAGGAACAGTCACATTGTCATATTGTCAACAGAAAAACATAGACACACACAAACATGCACACACAGACACACACAGACAGACAGACACACACACACACACACTGCATGAAGCAAAAGCACAAAGCACAGAAAAGAAGATATGGAAACAGACATGAGCAGAGAGGAGACAAAAGGTACAGGGAGCATTAAAAAAAAAAAAAAAGAACTCAAATCTGGACTTGTTCTTGGTTAAATGACTATAAGGGAGGGTGTTTTTATTTCTTTCCTTAATGTGACACTGATGCATTACTGGTGACTAATGTGTTTAATGCACACAATTAGCCTTTCCTGACAAAAGAATCCTAGTATTTGAACTAACAACCATTTGAATAAATAAAATTCTTTTTTTTAAATAAATTATTTTCTTTTTTATTGGATATTTTATTTACATTTCAGATAGGATATCCTTTCCCCATCTCCCCCCCCCAGGAACCCCCTATCTCATCCCCCCCTCCTGCTTGTATGAGGATGTGCCCCACCCACCAACCAACTCCCACCTCCCCACCCGACAAATTCCCCCACACTGGGGCATCTAGTCTTCACTGGACCAAGGACTACTCTCCCACCTATGCCCGACAAGGCCTCCGTCCCCTACATATACAGCTGGGGCCATGGGTCCCTCCCTATGTGCTCGCAGGCTGGTGGTTTAGACCCTGGGAGCTCTGGTTGGTTGGTATTGTTGCTTTCCTCATGGGGCTGCAAACCCTTTCAGCTCCTTCAGTCTTCACTCTAACTCCTCCATTGGGAACCCTTGATCAGTTCAATGGTTAGCTGTGAGCATCTGCCCTCTGAATATGTCAGGCTCTGGCAGACCTCTAAGGAGACAGCTATATCAGTCTCCTGTCAGCATGTACTTCCTGATCATCCATCATCAGTCTACCTTTGGTGACTGCTTATGGGATAGATACCCAGTTGAAACAGTCTCTAGATGACCCCTCCTTAGTATCTGTCCCATGTTTTGTCTCATATTTGGTCCAATGAGTATTTTTTACTCCTTCTAAGAAGGACCACAGCACTCACACTTTGATCTACCTTCTTCATGAGCTTCATTTGGTCTTGGGTATTGCTAGCTTGTGGGCTAGTATCCAATTATAAGTGAGTTCATACCATGTGTGCTCTTTTGTGATGGGTTACCTCACTCAGGATGGTATTTTCTAGTTCCATCTATTTGCCTAAGAATTTCTCTAATTCATTGTTTTTAATAGCTGAGTGAGTAATACTCCATTGTGTAAATGTACCATATTTTCTGTCCATTCCTCTGTTGAAGGACATCTGCCTTCTTTCCAGCTTCTGGCTATTGTAAATAAGGCTGCTGTGAACATATTGGAGCATATGTCCTTGTTATATGTTGGAGCATTTTCTGGGTATATGCCCAGAAGTGGTTTAGGTAATGCTATGTCCAATTTCCTAAGATACCGCCAGACTGATTTCCAGACTGGTGCACCATCTTGCAATTCCACCAACAATCGAGAAGTGTTCCTCTTTCTCCACATCCTCCCCAGCATCTGCTATTCCCTGAGGTTTTGATCTTAGCCATTCTGACTGTGTGAGGTGGAATCTCAGGGTTGTTTTGATTTGCATTTCCCTGATGACTAAGGATATTGAACATTTAGATGCTTCTCGGCCATTCGAGTTTCCTTAGTTGAAAGTTCTTTGTTTAGCTCTGTACCCATTTTTAATAGGGTTATTTGATTGTCTGGAGTCTAATTTCTTGAGTTCTTTGTATATATTGGATATTAGCCCTCTATCGCATGTAGGATTGGTAAAGATCTTTTCCCAATCTGTTGGTTGCCGTTTTGTCCTATTGACAGTGTCTTTGCCTTACAGAAACTTTGCAATTTTATGAGGTCCATTTGTCAATTCTTGATCTTAGAGCATAAGCCATTGGTGTTCAGGAACATTTCCCCTGTGCCCAGGTATACAAGTGTCTTCCCCACCTTCTCTTCTATTAGTTTCAGTGTATCTGGTTTTATGTGAAGGTCCTTTATGCCACTTTGACTTGAGCTTTGTACAAGGAGATAAGAATGGATCGATTTGCATTCTTCTAATGCTGACCTCCAGTTGAACCAGCACCATTTGTTGAAAATGCTGTCCTTTATCCACTGGACAGTTTTAGCTCCTTTGTCAAAGATCAAGTGACCATAGGTGTGTGGGTTCATTCTGGGTCTTCAACATTAGACTTGAAATTTATCCTTAGTTTTACACTGTAAGGATACCTGAGTATGTTTCACAATGAACACTCAGTATACTCAGTTCTGAAAGGTTGGTCCTGTCATACATTGGAGAACAAGAAAATTAACATTATTATCAATGTCATCACTATTCATTGATCATTTGTTAAGCAATTGTCCCAATATGCATTAGATTTTTAAGACCCCCCCCCCCAGTGATTCATTCAAGAAGTAATAATACCATCAAGGGAATGTAGATTTAGGACGGTGGGATCCTGCAAATGTTATTAGCTTGTTAGAAGAGAGCTGGGTTTGAACTCAAGAGGCAGGAACAATAGCAACCTTATTACCTTTCCAAACAGAAGGAAAGACAATACAAAGACCCTTTCAGGAGAAAACAGAGCATTCACTCCAAAAATTTCATACTGGGCCATTTCCATTCTCCATCAAGTTCTTAAGGCAAAGTCCTAGTAGGCAGAGCTTTGCCAGTCTTTCTGTGTCTCATCACTGTTCCAGTGGTCCATATTACCCAATCATTTTTGTCCTTATAATACCTAATTTGCAAGGAAAAGATACATATCTTTGAGGCATAGCTCAGAAACATCTACCTTTCTTAAAGCGTGTTTTCTCATAATGATAGCCTCCCAGTGATCAGCTATTTCTCAGGAGCATGCCTCACTTTTCACATGCATGTGAAACCAAAACACACAGTTCAGTGTCATGCTTACCAACATATCTTTACATTATGGTAGGTTTGTAACTTTTATCTTCAGATACCTTTAGGATACAATGAGGTTGAAAGGAAATGTTCAAGATGGTCTAATGCATCCTTTCTGTTGAGTTCTATAAAATTAGTATCTTGTAAAATCATGTGCAGACTGAAATAGATAGCAGAGCAGGTATCTCATTGCATGGTTTGTTAGCCTTATGAAAAAGCAGCCCAGGACGTGATAACCATAGCTGGCTCACAAATTGCTTTGGAAAACAGCTTAATGTATGCAAATTCCATTCCTACTATGGAAGTAGGCATGATTCACAGACAGGAAAATTTACATGACTTAGCCAACTACACTTGAAGTTCAGTGAATGAGATATGGTGAGTCATAGAGTGCTATCAAGTAGTTCTCATACAGATACACCCTATGACTGAGTTCTTAGTGAAAATGGAAGGAAAGAAAGAAGACAAATTGTGGGGTCAGATTGGAGTTTTAATTCTGTATCCATCACTGATTAGTAGCTGTGTAACACTGGCTAAGGTTAATAATTCTCTGAACTTTAGTTTTCTTGTCTGCACAGTGAGAAACTAGTAATAACATTGTAGGATTGTTTAAAGTTTATATTGAAGAATAAACAAAAGTATCCATTGTTAATTAAGATCTTAAGTATGGTTTTGATTTTTTCAGATCATGTAAAGCATTTAGAAAAGCTATAGACTCAGCTTCAACACCAGACTCTGTCTGGAAAGACATTAATAAGAGATTATAAAACTCATGAAATGGAAATATTGAATAGAACCATACCCTGTCTAATATTTTTAATTATTGATTATATTTTAAAATGTTAGTTTAATATTGCTTTTTAATAAGGTTTTATTTTTCTCATGCTTAGTATACAAAATATTTAAGATATTTACTACCCTAGAGGCAGATTCTAAGATAGAGTTTAATTTAGCTAGCGTTCTGGAAGAGTTGGTTTCTCATCAGAAGAATTACACATTAACTATTTTCTCTTTCAAAACAATTTTTTTGAATTTCATATGTCTACTGGGTAGTGATTTTGCTTCTTGCAAGATATGCTTTATGACCCCTTACAATGTCATAAATCTGTCATAACTTTTGATCTCTCTTACCATCTCATGATCTAGTAGATTATAGTGCCTATTTGCCTTATATGAGACATTTATCATATGAGATATAATATAAACCTAATACAAGTGAGTCTCATTGTTATTAAACTGTATTAAACAATAAAGAACAGTGATGTATAATCTTTAGATTATTTGCAGACATCATTTCTAAGTAATTACAGATTTACAGGAAGTTGCTTTGAGAAATGGACAGAAGGATTCATGTCCCTTTTCTCAGTACCCTTCAAGAGGATTATCAATGGGAGAGGAGGCACTTGGTCCTGTGGAGGACTGTTGCCCCAGCAAAGGGGTGAGGAGGGAGTGAGTGGGTAGGTGGTAGAGCACCATCTTAGAGGCAAAGGGGATGGGGTGGGGAGACCAGAAAGGGGAACAGCATTTGAAATATAAATAAAATAAAATAATTAATTAAAAAATAAAAGCAATAACATGGTAATATTTTAAAAAAGAGGATTTTCTTGCACAGATAACAAAAGCAGGGAATCGATGTTGGCACAAACCACCAGTCGCATTTCCATCTCACAATTGATGCTGGCACAAACCACCAGTCGTATTTCCATCTCACAATTTTAAAGGCATTTGCTTATGTCTGCTCATCAATGCATATGCACGTGTGAAATTCTATGTAATTAGATATATCTCTGTATATTACCACCATTACAATAAACAGAATTTTTATAGCCCTAAAGAACTCCCTCCTAGCATTGTTTAATGTACCCCTCACTTACCACCCTTTTTCTATTCCCTAAACCAAGCACCTACTAACTTCTCTGTTATCTTACTTCAATTATTTATGGGAATAGAATTCAACAACATATATTTTAAGACTGACTTTTTCAATTGGCACATAATATTTGTACATTTTAGTGGAATTCAGTAGTCTCATCTTCTCAAGTTCTATTTATGAATAGAACATCCCATCTTTGGCTTCCTGTGTCTAGTTTATTTCATTGGACATTGTATTCTCCATTTCTAACCATTTGCTTCAAATGCCAGGATTTTACACTAGAATAATACTCCATTGTGTAATCTCTCCACATTCAAGTACCTCTTTGGAGTGCTGCCTTCATACCTGGAACTTGGCTGAGTCATAGGTTTGCTGTATTCTCATGTTTTAGGAAGCTTCATTTGTTTCCCACAATGGCTGTCCCAGTTTCCATCCTTCTCATTCTCATGAACATTTAGTTACTTGCTTTTGCCTGTTTTATAATTATCATCCTAAATGGGGATGAAATAATGCCCCTTTGTTCTTCTGATTTACAGTCCCATTGTGGTTAACTATATTAAACATTTTTATATATTTCTTGGCCATTTTATTTCATCTTTTGGGGTGTGATTTTTCAGACCACTGGCCTGCCTTCAATTGGATGGTCATCTCCTGCCAGCTTTCTCTCTACAGTGTTTCTAAAACCAATGGAGAGAAGACAGCTTTGAAAATAATAAGTAATAAGAAAACTTGATTCCATAAGCAGAAGACTGAAATTTGGCCTTTCCCTCATACCCTGTGAAGTATTCAACTTAAAATAGACCAAACATGTTAGTATAAGACTCAAGACTTCTAAGGAACTACTGGGGAAGCCTATGACAGGAACATTCCACAACCTAAGACTGGACTGTGACTTCTTTGACATGAAGCACTAGAAGCAAAAGCTAAGAAATAATACCACAAATGCGATGCTATCACATAGAAATCACAGGAGGAGAAACAATAAAAAGAGTGAAGACACCCTACAGAATCGGGGAATAATTGCTGACCATTCATTTAACAAATGAATAAGACTCAGAATAGTTAAACGGAATGGTGATGGCACATGCCTATAATCTTAACATTTGGGAAGTTGAGGCAAGAGGATCATTGGTCTTCTAACTACCCTGGGCTATGTCACAAGACCCTGTATCAACAAAAATGAAATATAAGTAAAATAGGCAAATAAAAATCAACCAAATCTTAAGAAAACCGATATTCTAAGTTTCTTTACTTAAAACTTATGCTGGAGATCCCACTAGATTGTTGCAGATATTAATATTCTTTTCTTGTGTTCACATATGATGTTCCATGATTGCTTCTTCTCCATGGTCAATTATAGCTCTTTATGGATTTACTTACAAACTTGCTATTCACTTCAGTGATATGTCAGTTCCTGTCTTCCCTTTGTTTTTAGAGTGACTATTTCTTAACTGTTATGATTCTGTGTCTTACATATGAGCCTTTGGTCAACATGTAACTTGCAAATATCTTTACTGAGTCCATACTAGAATGTCCTTCTTTGGTCCATGTGTCGAAAACTGGATACCTAACCCTTAGTACTACGGAGAAGTGTGGAACCCATGGAGGTGAAAAATGAGAAAAAAAAGAGGATACTAGGGATATGCCCTCAAGGAAAGGAGATGTCCCCCCTCCAGTTCATTCTTTCCTTCCTGACCACCAATGAGGTGAGCAGGCCCCTTTGCCACATGAGCTCTAAGTTCCTTAGAGAATCTTCAGGGTATTCTGCTCAATCATGATACTACAAATAGAAGTCGTTTTATACGTTCTTTGCAAATCTGAGTTATTTTTATGGATTTTTTTCTCACATTATCACATTGGTTTTAAATACCAGTATTCCAATAAAAATCTCCAGAAATGACACTTGATTCATTCTTAGTCATGAAAGGACAATACTCATTTCCCACTATTAACTGTGACATTCACTGTAGTTTTGTTTTGTGTCAGTTATGAGAACGTTTTCCCTCTGTATTCAATAAGAAAATGCCTATCATGAATCAGTAGTACCTTCTGTCAAATAATCTGTGCCATTGTATATGATCCTGTGAAATGCTATCCTTGCTCTGTTGATATAGAGAACCACCTTAATTAAATTTCTAAAAGGAAGCCAGCTCTGCATTTTAGAGTAAATCTTTTTGTTCTGATACATTAATCTTTCACACTTTATTGGATTTGCTAATATCTTCTTAAAGACATTTAATGTAAGTTGAAAAAGACATCATTTTGCAGTGCCATTTTCTTTCTTTGTACTGTGTTTATGTGTTGGGCATTAAGATAATACTGGCCTCATAAAATGTGTTTCTTCACATGAGAAGTTGATATTAATTATTCTTTAAATCTTCACAAAAATTCATCAGTGAAACTATTTTGGTCTGGGGTTTCTTTTGAGAGAGCCTTCCAGCTAAGCTGTTTCTTTTAATGTTTATATGACAATTCATTTTATACTGCTCATTTTAGCTTAATGAAGTCTGGCCATTTGTGGTTTCCAAGTAATTGAAGTATTTTTTTTTCCTAGCTAACCTGGGAATAATTATATGCTTGTTCATTTTAATCTTGATTTTATTGCAAAATCTGCTCAGCAATTACTTACCTATCTTTATGATGAATAAGGTTATCTGGACCATATTCAAAATTATTTTTGGTAATTTTACTTCACCGATCTTTTAAAAAGTATGTTTGTGAATTTTTTTGTATCTATTTATTATTTGAAATATTGAGACAAGTATACAATGCCTCTAGATCTTATCCATCCATTTCCATCTATAATTTTCTCCAGACCCTTCTTACATTTCTCTCTCCCAACTTCATAACCACTGAGTCCATGAAGTGATGCCCATATCTACATGTGTGCAATCATCCACAGAAGCATAGGCAACCTACCAGTAGCTATCTTTAAAGAAAAGCTCCCTTCTTCCCCCAGCAATTCCTCCACCAATGTCAATAGCCCCTCAGGTAGGGAAGGAACCTTGGGAGTCTTCTTCTCGTCATGTTAGAATTTTTGACTGTCCTGATCTTATGTTGCTCTTGTGTTGAAAATAGTGGCTGCTTATGAGTTTGCATGTGCTGTATAAGTGACATCAATGCTGACTGCCCACATCCCACTGTATTCTGTATTTGAATAGCTTTTCTTCTCTCTTTTTTTCTCCTTTTGTTGTATTGATGACAACTTTGAGAGATAATACTGAACTCCACCAACCAACAGAGCCCTTCTGCTACCTTTACTGATTGACAGATTTTTAAAAATTCCTATCCACAAAAATATGGAACTATTTACTAAGGATTTAGAGATTTTGGCTGAAGACATAAAAGATTCTTATTGATATAATGAGTGTCTGTAGATATTGTTTAAGAAACAATTATTGATTTCTTATATTTAGCTATAGATTTTCCATTGGTATTTGTCTCTTCTTCTGCAGCAGTGTAGATAGAATAATAATCATTTTTGCTTTAGAGTCACACATACATGATTTATATTCTAATACTTCTCTTTTTAATGTTATAACAAGGCTGTGTTAACTTTGCTGATTGGTTTGAGACATGATCTTACTCAGTAACCCAGGCTGATCTTGATTTGAGTTCATGATCCCCCTGCTTCAGAGTCTCGGTGCTGAGATTATACCCATGAGTCATCGTACCCAGATCTAAAATTATTCCTCTCAGAGATGTTATGATAAATGATGGATGCAATGTACAGAAAGAATTGTTCTTTAAGGAATATGTAAAATGTTAATACTCTTTGGTGAAGCTAAGTTTTAAAAGATGCACTTTGTAAATATTACTACTTTAGTCTCCTTGTGATCATGACTAGATTGGTTTTATCAGTGACATGAGGCCTTGCGAAGAATTATACATACTTTTCTCTATGTGCTTTTCAAAAATTTGTGTGTATATGTGTGCATCTCACAAATTGATCACATACAGTGATGTTCTTACCTAAGCTCTTTGCTCTCCAGGTTTCTGAAAAGTATTCAACAGAAACATCCCAACATTTTCCTTCTGCTTCAGTGGTATGATTTTATTTCCCAGAAAAGATTAGATATAGTACTATTTATCAAATATTAAGTAGGCATGTTATTTTTAAAAATTGCTGACAAAAACAAATAATAAAAAGCAATCATATGCTTATTTCCATTCATATAAAGTATTCCATATATTTACATGTCTGCAGACCATCTTTGATTACTTGATTCCGTAATGATGGATGGAGACATCTCCAGAGTAACCACCTGACAGGTGCTGATACAAGCTTAATTCCCAACTGAGAGGAAACATGGAAACCATGATGGTGCCTGCATGACCACAATTGTACAACTTCAGTGCCTGAATTGTACAGTATTTCTGCTTAAAGGTTTGTTACTTACTATCACATGAATTTCCAACAAGCCTCATTTAAAAAAAAAGTCTTAGCCATTTATATATTTATATTTATTCTATATTGTAAATATGTTTTTAATTAAAACACAATCACATCAGATTCCCCCCGCCCTTCCTTCTAACCCCTCCCTGGTACTCTCCCTACAAACTCTCCCATGTTCAAGTTGATAACCTCATTTTCTTGTATTATCATCACATACACAGTCCACACACATACACACATGCATATACACACATACACATTCACACACACATGCACATACATACACTCACTCACACACACACACATGCACACACACACACATTCACACACACATGCACACACACATTCACACAGACATGCACACACATGCACACACATACACTCACACTCACACACACATGCACACACACTACATTCACACACACTCACACACACATCACACAACATGCACACACATGACACACATACACTCACACTCACACACACATGCACACACACATACATACACACTCACACACACATGCACACACACATTCACATACACATACACACTACACTCACCACACACATGCACACACACATACACTTCACACACACATACACACACACACACTCCCCACCATCACACCACACACACACATCACAACATGCACACACACCACTCACACACACACATGCACACAACACTCACACAACATCACACACATACACTCACACACACATTCACAAACACTGTATAGTAAAGGAGTGGGGATAGTGGGCATCTTTGTTTCACTCCTGATTTAATGAGATTGCTTCAAGTTTTTCTTTATTTAGAATTGTGTTGGCTGTGGATTTGTCATATATAACTTTTATTAGATTAACATACACTCTCTCTCTAGGACTTTCATAGCAAAAGAACATTGAGTTTTGTCAAAGGCCCTTTTCTCCATCTATTGAGATGATCATGTGACTTTTACCTTTAGCTCCGTTGATGTGTTTATTGTATTTATTGATTTATTTCTGGGCTAAAGTCTGCATTTCTAGGATGAAGTTAACTTTTTCCTGCATAAACTTCATCATGGTGGATGACCTTCTTGACACATCCCTCAAGCATTTCATTGAATGTATTTGGGGTCTATCTTTATAAAGGATGCTGGTCTGGAGTTTTCTCCTGCTGCTGCTGTTTTGTCTTTACCTGGTTTATGTCTGGCTTCATAGGACCAGTTTGAGACTGATCCTCCTATTTCTACTTTTGAAGAGTTTAGAAAGGATAGGTTGTGGTTCTTCCTTGAAATTCTGGTAGAATTCTGCTACGAGTCTGTCTGGGCCTGGGCTATGTTTAGTTAGGAGGTTTGAGTGCTGATTCAACCTCCTCATTTATTGTGGGTCTGTTTATGGTTTTGGTCTCTCCTTGGTTTAGCTTTGATAGTTTGGATACATCAAGAAATTGATCCTTTTTTTAGATTTTTCCACTTAACATAGTACAGGTTTTAAAACTGACAGCAGTATATAATGTGTTCCAGCCTGTTCTGCTGCTCCGTGGGTCAGTGTCTAGCAAGAGAGAGAATGGGGATGGAGGGGCAAGAGATGCAAAGAATGGAGACAAGACAGAGTCTGATCAAGCTCTTTTACTGAAAGGAAATTATGGGTATAGATACACTTTACCACGTGCCTTGCCCTGGTGGACAAGCAGGGTAACACAGCTGAAGGCACTTTACCACGTGCCTTGCAGTGTGGATACCATGTGCGCCTTGCAGCTGGGGGCATTAAGCAGCAAAACAAGATATGTGAGAAAAACAAGATGTTTATCAGAGTGTGCTCTGCTGTTGTGGACTGTTGAAAACAAGTCTCTTGTCAGGGTATATGGCCGGAGATGGCTGCAAAGATGATAGCCGCTCTCTGCTAGGAGTCGGCTCCCAACAATAATGTGTATATAAAATATGTTTATTCATATGTACGTATATAGTATACAATATACATACAAACATGCATTTAATATAGCATAAGATGGTCAGATAGGTTACATGGATTATTTTGTCTGCCAAAATTTGCTTTGTGGTTTTCTTTTCTTTTGTTTTTTGGGGTTTTTGTTTTTGTTTTGTTTTTTGTATTTTGGGTTGTTTGTTTGTTTGTTTGTTTGTTTGAGAAAGCTTCCGTGAGCTAATACTACAATTACTATTCTTTGGAGGTTGGGTAGGATATTCTGAAGATATATGATAAGTCTTTTTGCTACAAAGTGCTATGTAATTATGAGGGTCTCTGTTTCTGCTTTGGTCCAGATAACCTATTTATTGGATAAAGTGGGCTGTTAAAATCAATCTTTCTCTTTAATTTTATTAATGTGCCTTTTATGAAATTGCATGCACAAGAATTTGGTATATACATGTTTAGTATTTATTAAATACACATATTTAGTATACATATTTTCCTGATTAATTGATTCCTTGATTAGAATGAAGTGCCCTTCTTTGTTTCCTTATTAGTTTTAGCTTAGAGTCTTTTTTTTTTTTTTTCTGATAGTAGAGTGCCCATGCCTGTTTGCTTCTTGATCCCATTTGCTTGGAATACATTGTTTTCATCCTTTCACTTTAATGTGGTGCCTATCTTTCAAGCTAAGACAATTTTCTGGTAGACAACAGATAGGCTGCTTTTGTTTCTTAATCCATTTGCTAGCCTGTGTCTTTTGATTGGAGAGTTGAGGTCATTAATACTTACAGTTATTATTAAAATATGATAAGACTGCAATCATTTTGAATTTTTGTGCTGGATTGTTCTCTTAGTTGTATTTTGATTTTTGTTAAATTATACCTTTTTTGTTTTTTCCTTTCTAGAGTCTATTAGCTGTGCTTATTTCTCTCTTCAGTTCGAAGTATCGCTTCCAATATTACGTTCAACATAAACATTTTATTGCTGGATATGAATTTTCAGGCTTTTAAGCATGAAATAAAATAAATTAAATCTGTTTTTTTATTTTCATAAATGTTCATAAATTATTTTTGGAGGTTGTGGAGTTGGCTAAGTGATAAAGCACTTTCCATCTTAGCATGAGGACCTGAGTTTATATAATGTACTCCTTTAATGAGATGAAAGCAGAGATAGGAGAATGTTTAGAAGCTTGCAGACCAGCTAACCTGATGTATGCAGCAGCAAGAAACCCTGTCTCAAATAGGGTGAGAGGTAATAAACAGCATCTGAGCTTGTCCTTTGTTCTGCACACATATGCTGTGGTGCACATGTTCATACACGTATATTCACACACATGTACATGCATGCATACTATATGTGTATATATATAAAACATACATATGTACATACACTATATATATATATATATATATATATATATATATATATATATATCACACACGTACATGTATACACACATTATATATACACATCACGGACACACACTTACACACACACATGCACACACTATATTTAGTACTCAGAGACAAATAAATTATCTTGAAAAATGATTTTTTTATTTTATCAGCTTAAATTTTACATTACTTAATCATTTTTCAATAATTAAAGAATAAATACGTTTAACCTAAAGACAAGTTTGAAGCCATTGGTTCCATTTTTACAGTTTTCAAGCTGACTACATATATGCATTAGTGTACCCCATCTGTATACCTCAGCTCGGTCACCTGCTCCCTTCTCTTCTTTTGTGTTATTTTTTATTTTGACACAAAAACTAAGAGAAATCTCAAAGGATCACTGCTCCCACAGGGCTCTGACATGTGCCCTGACACAAGTTCATACATAATTCCCTTTACTTTTCTTTCTTTTCCACTAGGAAAAGGAATTCTAACTCTTGAGCTACTCCCACACTGATCTGTTCTGAACTGAGATATGTCAATAAAAGCCCACTTGCTGTTTGACAGTGTAGTCCTCATTTGTTTGTTTGTTGACTTGTTTCCTACGTCCAGCAGTATGTGATCTGTCTAGAATAAATCTCAAGTCCATAGGAAAAAAAATCAAACTCTACTCACTACATTGCTATAAAGTCCATCTCTCCACCTATGTTATTGTTAATTTGGTAGTGGACACACAGCCTTTCACAGAACACATTTGCTTGATGTGGCTCTAAATAAAATCTAAATATAGTTTCAGAAGCTTCTGAATAAAATTGAATATATTCTACTCATTACTTCTTCCTGTTTGCTTCCTTAGAATACCATGACTTTAGTTGCTGAAATAAAGTGTCAATCCTATCTTGTGTTTTAGGGTTTACAAGCTAAGTAGATACTGGCCAGGGATGCTGGTAGCTTCCCTTGTTCCGCCTCTCCCGTGACTTCAATATCTAGTAAGGTCTTCTTTGTATACTTACTTCTTTTCATGTATAGTTCTTGTGTTTTCTGTTGTCTTGGTTAGGGTTTTACTGTTGCGAACAGACACCATAACAAAGGCAACTCTTATAAGAATAACATTTAATTGGAGATGGCTTACAAGTTCAGAGGTTCAGTCCATTATCAAGGTGAGAGCATGTCAGTTCTTCCAAGCATGATTCAGGAGGAGCTGAGAATTCAACATCTTGTTCCAAAGACAGACAGGAGAAGTCTGACTTCCAGGCAGCTAGGAGGAAGGTCTTAAAGCCCACACTCACAATGACACACTTTCTTCAACAAGGCCACACCTCCAAAGAGTGCCACTTCCTGGACCAAGCATATTCAAACCACTATACCTCTTTTGTACCCTTTCTAAAAGTGGGAAGGCCCTGTTTAGTTGAGATTTTTGTTGTGTTACTTCACTAGGAAGAGTTAACATGGAAGAAAGAGAACCTGCATCTGAACGTAGAGGACATGTTCACTTCTCTGGTAATTCAACTTCTTCTGGGAACTAGTCCAGTCTATTGTGCAGAAAGGAACAATGAATTCTTCAGTGGGTTCAGTGCTCTGCATCAGATGCTGCTTTGTGGTCTGCAGGTACATTTTAAAATAATTATCCTGTACTTAACATGCCAAAAATACAGTGTGAGATTCTACACATCCCCTTTTCCCCCAGTAATTGGTTACATGCTCATTTTTGTGTTTGTAACTCTTTGCCCTACCAGTACACTTAAAAGAAGAGTAGCTATTTTATCTGCAGAATTTATCAGTATCTTTGTGAGGACAGAATTTTAGCACACTCTACCAGGCATGATGCAGCTAAAAAACAATGCTGTGGATACTCAGTCTATCCCATACAATTTAAATTAGAGTACCTTGTTTCAGGTTCTTTGTCTATATTTAGATGGGGTTAGAATTACTGTTGATAAGAGAATAGAAGATGAAAGACATAGCAAGTGGAATTTCAAGTGTTCTTATTACTAAATCATCTAAATATTTTGTGATTGGCATGTAAGGTATAAATTTTTAAGATCAAATGTAGAAAACAGAATGTTAGTAAAAATGGGACAGTTTTATTGCTTTTCCAAAGTCCAGGAGCATAAGGGGAGGGATTAAAGTGATAATCTTCACCTGCTCAAGTCTACTCAATGCATATATGATTTGCTAGATTTCCTAGAACACTCAAGATAAAAGCCACCTAAGCATGGACTAGCATTCACTCTGGCTAGAAGGCATAGGAGTAAACTTGAACTTCCTCAGAGAAGGAGAGAAAGTAGCTACTTCATATAACCCAGAAGAGACAGATGTGAATAGTAGGGAAAGATTAGGACCAAGGGCTCGCCGCTGCCAAAAACCTTTTTAGCCTCTTGTGTCTTCTCTCATTTCTTGTAGGAAACTCTCTCTAAGTTCAGGAAAACCATAAGCAGAAATGCAAAAGGAAAATCTGCCTCTACAGATCCAACTTGGACTTTTATGGACAGTGAATTATTGTATACCTTAGAGTTAAGGTAAAACAACAACAACAGAAATTTTAAACAAAAAGCTGTCCCTGATATGATTAAGTTAAAGCCTTGGAATAACATTGTGAGCAAATACTGTGAGTTTAATTTCATGGGTCAAGTTGAATGGGCCTCAGTATCCCAAACATTTGATCAGACATTTTGATAAGTCTTATTGGTTTTGGTTCTGAACTGGAAATTAAAATCTTTGTTCTCTTAGTTCTCAGATGTTTAGATGCAAATTGAGCTACATCATTAAGTCTTAGGTCTCTGGATTACATATTAAAGATTATAACAATTCTTAGTTTCTGAATTTGTGTAAGTCGTCCCACTGTCGTTTGTCTGTCTATCTTTCTATCTACCTATCCATTCATTTATTGTGTATATATCTAAGTATCTATCTATGTTTCTATATATCTATCATACATACATCTATCATCATCATCTTTCATCTATCTATGACCTATGTACCTTTTAATTTACCTACCCTTGTATCTATTTACTTTTTGCTGATTTTCTTTAACTAGAGATCTCTAATACTTACATAGAGTTGAGTGTAAGTATATATGTAGTTATGGAGGCTGAGAAATCTCACAGTTCTCATTTAGAAGCCAACAGTATAGGTTGTCCAGAATCTGAAGGCCTGGGGTCCAGAAGCACGAAGGTCAAATAAAATTGAATGTTGTGCACAAACAGAATACACAGTCCTTCCCTAAGTGGCTACGTTTCAGTCCTCATCACATTGGATGGTGCTGGCACACATCTGTGTGAACAATCTTTACTCAGAATCAAATGTCAATCTTCCAGAAATTCCTTCACAGATACGTCTCTCACAGATTACCATCTATTCAGGCATTGCTTAGTACAGTCAAGGTCACACTAAAAATTAAAAATTTTGTGTATGCTTGTTTGTGTGTGCACATGTCTATCTATAGCCACAACTTTTAATGCTTCACTTGAATCAAGATTAATACAATTGCATCAGTTTCTCAATATACTTTTTAAAATAAAATGAAAATTTCAGGACACAAAACGAAAGCTAACATGTGTAGGTCATTTACTTTTCTGAATATTTGTACTATCTCATCACATATAACAACCTAATAATGGAAATTACTAACCCCATCTTAAACATGGGAAAATGTCACAAATCTCTAAACAGGTACCCCTCCAAAGGGCTGACCATATATATTCCAGACCATAAGTACCATATAATATAAGAGCAGAAACTAAAAGAAGAAGCTTGATTGAATGTTAACAAGCTAGAAATCTCTAAAACTTAGAATATAAAACAGTTTGTTGATTTGTTTTTTAACAGTGAAGACTGTATGTAATACCCCAACATTTTGCTTTCATGTTCAACATCACTGAGCTGAAGTCACTGCCAGAGACTTTACTACAGTGAAGTTCCTCACAGTGGACCTGACTCCTCCAGCCTCTATACATCAAAATATTTTGTCATGCCAAAGGTTTTCTTTGGTAGATCTGAAAAGCATTCTTTTTTCTCTTAACTTATGTCCAAATCAATTTCAATTAATAAAACAACAGCTTTGAATTTGCAATGAAGAAATTCAGGCTGATGCCACCAGCAGAAGGCTTGTCCTGGGACTACCTGCTGCCTGATTTAATAGAGTGCTGTCATTAGAAGTGCATAGTCCAGAAGATGAAGAAAATATCCTCACCAACTAACAGTTACCTTTGCTGTCAGCAGCATAAAAGAAAACTTAACATATTTAATAACTCATGCATGCAAATGTGGAGTATATTATTCAAATCTCATGGAAATGAATTATGTCTCGTCATCCACAGGGCTTACTTTTACTGTGATTAATGCACTTTTAAGTGTTTCTAGGTGAGCTTCAGTGAAGGATAAAACTTCAGTGTTTACATTCTATGTGTGTTTAACTACTCTGAAATCATTTTTATATGACATTTTTTTGGGGGGTGGAAAAGATTTATTTATTTTTATTTATTTATTTATTTACTTATTTAAATATTTAAATCAAATCATGATTTTTACTTATTCACACAGGGGTTATAAACACAAAAAGGCAGGATGTGGGGAAGGGAATGACACCGGAGCATAGTGTTTCAGGACAAGTACAGATATCTTTCAGAACAGGGTATCGGCTGGGTGAAGTTTCAGGGGACAGGTCACTATGACTCTGCCTATGATTCACTTGTCCTTATCTAAATTGGTACTATCTGCGTAGGCTACCTATTTACAAGGTCTATGACTACTCAGGCTGGTAAATTTCCATAAAAGCTGTCTGTTTACAATAGCTTATAGTCATTTGTTTCAGTGTTTTTCCACAGAGACCCAAGACTTTGTGTTAGCATGCATGTATGTCAGGCCTATTGCTGATTTTAGGCCTATGGCTGATTGTAGGCCTTCAGTGTATACGCAGGGCTGCCCCTGACATCTGTTCCCTTCTCTAAGTATAGAAGGGCCATGGCAATTCTAATCTTGCGAAGGTGGGGATAGAGGCCTGACCTCCAATAATTGAAGGGGACCTTGTAATGGCTCCAGTCCTCCTGTCGTTGCCCAGTGAGACATGAGGGCCATACCCATCCCGATGTCTTTTTCCTGGAGAGAGGATACTTTTGACATCAACTCCTTTGCAGTCAGGCTTGTCCCTCAGGGAACCCGGAGAAATATTTTTAACTTTTATATGTATTCCCCTGCAGTGCTTAGCCTCACAGCCTAAGCAAGAATTCAGATCGCCAGTCAGAGGGGGTTCTGGGTGGCCCCTCTCTGCTTGGTCTAGGGACAGAAGTCTCCTCTTTAGGTTGGGTGGAGATGGGTTTTGGGAACACCCTGGATAGAGTAATAACCTCATCTTGAGTCTCGTGGTCCTCCATAGCTAACTTATGATAATGTATCTGAATAGGTTTTGCTACCAAATTATCTATCTGTTGTTTCACAAAGTTAGTCAGCCTATTTAAGGCCCAGAGACCAAAAGAAATAATCAAAAGTAACCCAATTAATGGTCCCAAGATGGGAGGAAGTAATGTTGACAACCATGGAGAGATTGAAAAGCAATTCTTGTACCAGCTCTCATCTTTCTCTTTCTCTCTCTGTCTTTTCTCAGGGCCTTCTTGGACCTTTTTCATGCTCTCTTTAACCATCCCTGTCTTATCTATGTAAAAGCAACATTCTTCTTTAAGAGCTTACACAGTCAAGAGCTGTACACAGTCTGTTCTATTGTAAAAGAGTAAATCAAGTCCAATAAAGCCCTTTGCAATTTTGGAGATCATTTCAGACAGAGAAATCAGGGATTTCTTCAGATTAGTGATGTCAGTCTCTAGCTGTTTGATGTCCTTGTCAATGGCCCATCAAAGGTCTGAGTAGTATAAGTCCAGAGGACAGCATCAGGATTAGAACTTCAGCAGACATCACGGGTGTTTCATTTTTACCTGGAAAGGAAAAAGAAGGGAATTCTCTGGGAGAATTCTCTTCCCTGGAGGTCAATTGTTATTCATCTTATTTATAGTTGGGCCTGGCTTTGTGGGGGTATCTAGTTATTTCATTAATCTTTGTGGCAGCCATTTAGCTGTGTCTTCTGTGGTATCAAACAGGCATATCAATTCTCAGCCCCATATGAGAACTGGATCTGGGCCATTCCATTTAAGGGTAAGAGGGTCCTTCCACATAGTTGTGGCATAGTTTTTATTGGTCTCAGCAATGCCAGAGGCAGTCAGCAGCAGATTTGCCATGAGCTTTCAGTTTTAGAGAGTTAAAAGTAAACAAGGCATGATGGAGAGTGTTTCAGGAGATTCCTTCTGGGGGGTTACAGTTCCCCCTCTTTTATTTTTAAAGCCAGTTTTTCAGAGTTCTTGTAAAATCATGGCAGAAGCTCCAGCAGCCGCTCTTTCCACACTCAGAGAGTCATGAAGACACTATTTAAAGAAATATAAATCTACATCAATAATCTCTATTATCGAAGGACTGTTATAGAACAGCCAACAACTAATCAGTCTATATAATATATTGATTAATAATAGCTTCTTTTTCTTTTTGGAAAATTACTCCTCTTTTGTTAATTAATTGTTGAGGGAAATTAGGATTTATGTCTCTCTTGAGAATATTAAACAGAGACTTAAATTCTTTTGTGGAGAGCTTAAAACAAGATCTTAGCCAATTAGCATCTCCTAGAAACTTTTGAAAATAATTTGAAATAAGTAAACTATCTTTTTTTTTTTTTGCCAGATCCATTATCTGTTTTTTTTTTAAATTGGATATTTTGTGTATTTACCTTTCAATGTTGTCTCCTCTCCCATTCTCCCCCAAAACCCCGTATCCCATGCCCCCTCCTCCTATTTTTATGAGGGTGTGCTCCGAACATCCTCCCAAACACATATCCCTGCTCTCGGATTCCCAAAACAAGGGAATCCAAACTTTCGGGGACCATGGCCTTCCACTTCCACTGATGCCTGACAAGGCCACCCTCAATTACCTATACAGGTGGAGCCATGAGTCCTTCCCTTTGTGTTCTCTGGCTGGAGGTTTAGACCTTGGGAGCTCTCGTTGAATCTTTAGATACTCCTTCTAAAAAGGACCAAAGCACCCACACTATGGTCTTCCATCTTCTTCTTGAGTTTCATGTGGTCTATGCGTTGCGTCTTAGGTATTGTGAGCTTTTGGGCTAATATCCACTTATCAGTGAGTGCATACCATGAGTGTTCTTTTGTGATTGGGTCACCACACTCAGGATGATATTTTCCAGCTCCATCCATTTGCCTAAGAATTTCATGAACTCATTTTTTTAATAGCTGAGTAGTACTCCATTGTGTAAATGTACCACATTTTCTGTATCCATTCTTCTGTTGAAGGACATCTGGGTTCTTTCCAACTTCTGGCTATTATAAATAAGGCTGCTATGAACATAGTGGAGCATGTAGCCCTGTTGTATGTTGAAACACCTTCTGGGTATATGCCCAGGAGTGGTATAGCTGGGTCCTCAGGTAAAACTATGTTCAATTTTCAGAGGTACCACCAGACTGTTTTCCATAGTGGTTGTACCAGCTTATAATCCCATCAACAATGGAGAAGTGTTCCTCTTTCTCCACATCCTCTCCAACATCTGCTGTCATCTGTGTTTTTTATCTTAGCCATTCTGACTGGTGTGAGGTGGAATCTCAGTGTTGTTTTCATTTGCATTTCCCTGATGACTAGGGATGCTAAACACTTCTTTAGGTGCTTCTCAACCATTCAAGTTTCCTCAGTTGAGAAATCTTTGTTCAGCTCTGTACCCCATTTTTAATAGGGTTATTTGATTGTATAGAGTCTAATTTCTTCAGTTCTTTGTATACCTTGGATATTAGCCCTCTATCAGATGTAGGGTTGCTGAAGATCTTTTCCCAACCTGTTGGTTGCTGCTTTGTCCTATTGACAGTGTCCTTTGCTTTACAGAAGCTTTGCAGTTTTATGAGGTCCCATTTGTCAATTCTTGATCATAGAGCATAAGCCATTGGTGTTCTGTTTAGGAACTTTTCCCCTGTGCCTATATGTTCGAGGCTTTTCCCCATTTTCTCATCTATTAGTTTCAGTGTAGCTGTTTAATGTGGAAGTCCTTGATCCATTTGGAATTGAGCTTTCTACAAGGAGATAAGTATGGATCAATTTGCATTCTTCGACATGCTGACCTACAGTTAGACCAGCACCATTTGTTGAAAATGCTGCCTTTTTTCCATTGGATGGTTTTAGTTCCTTTGTCAAAGATCAAGTGACCATAGGTATGGGGGTTCATTTCTGGGTCTTCTATTCTATTCCATTGATCCTCCTGCCTGTCTCTGTTCCAATACCATGCAGTTTTTATCACTATTGCTTTGTAGTACAGCTTGAAATCAGGAATGGTGATTCCCCCAGAAGTTCTTTTATTGTTGAGAGTAGTTTTTGCTACCCTGGATTTTTTGTTATTCCAAATGAATTTTAAGATTGCTCTTTCTATCTTTGTGAAGAATTGAGTGGGAATTTTGATGAGGATTGCATTAAATCTGTAGATTGCTTTCAGCAAGATAGCCCTTTTTACTATATTAATCCTTCCAATCCATGATCATGGGAGATCTTTCCATCTTCTGAGATCTGTTTCAATTTCTTTCTTCAGGGGCTTGAAGTTCTTGTCATACAGGTCTTTTACTTGTTTGGTTAGATTCACCCAAGGTATTTTATATTATTTGTGACTATTGTGAGGGGTGTCATTTCCCTAATTTCTTTCTCAGCCTGTTTATCTTTCCAGTAGAGGAAGGCTACTGGTTTGTTTGAGTTGATTTTATAACCAGCCACTTTGCTGAAGTTGTTTATCAGGTTTAGGAATTCTCTGGTGGAAGTTTTAGGGTCACTTATTATACTATCATATCATCTGCAAATAGTGAAATTTTGACTTCTTCCTTTACAATTTGTATCCTTTGACCTCCTTTTGTTGCCTAATTGCTCTGGCTAGGACTTCCAGTACTATATTGAATAGGTAGGGAGAGAGTAGGCAGCCTTGTCTAGTCCTGATTTTAATGGGATTGCTTCAAGTTTCTCTCCATTTAGTTTGATGTTAGCTACTGGCTTGCTGTATATTGCTTTTACTATGTTTAGGTATGAACCTTGAATTCCTGACCTTTCCAAGACTTTTATCATGAAGGGGTGTTGAATTTTGTCAAATGCTTTCTCAACATCTAGTGATATGATCATGTGGTTTTTTCCTTTGAGTTTGTTTATATAGTGTTTATATAGTTTATATAGATTACATTGATGGATTTCCATATATTGAACCATCCTGCATTCCTGGGATAAAGCCTACTTGATCATGATGAATAAGTGTTTTGATGTGTTCTTGGATTCTTTCCTTGTTGGGTCTTTGTGTGGTTTAGGTATGAGCATAATTGTGGCTTCATAGAATGAATTGGGTAGTGTTCCTTCTGTTTCTATATTGTGGAATAGTTTGAAGAGAATTGATATTAGGTCTTCCTTGAAGGTCTGATTGAATTCTGCACTAAAACCATCTGGTCCTGGACTTTTTTTGGTGGGGAGACTGTTAATGACTGCTTCTATTTCTTTTGGGGTTATGGGATTGTTTGGATGATTTATCTGCTCCTGATTTAACATTGGTAACTGGTATTTGTCTAGAAAATTGTCCATTTCATCCAGATTTTCCAGTTTTGTTGAGTATAGGCTTTTATAGTAGGAGCTGATGATTTTTTGAATTTCCTCAGTTTCTTTTGTATTGTCAACCTTTTCAATTCTGATTATATTAATTTGGATACTGTCTCTCTGCCCTCTGATTAGTCTGGCTAAGGGTTTATCTATCTTGTTGATTTTCTCAAAGTACCAGCTCCTGGTTTTATTGATTCTTTGTATAGTTCTTTTTGTTTCTACTTGGTTGATTTCAGCCCTGAGTTTGATTATTTCCTGCTGTCTACTCCTCTTGGATGTATTTGCTTCTTTTTGTTCCAGAGCTTTCAGGTGTGTTGTCAAGTTGCAAGTGTATGCTCTCTCCAGTTGCTTTTTGTATGCACTTAGAGCTGAGTTTTCCTCTTAGTACTACTTTCATTGTGACCCATAGGTTTTGGTATGATGTGTCTTCATTTCCATTAAATTCTAAAAAGTCTTTAATTTCTTTCTTTATTTCTTCCCTGACCCAATTATCAATGAGTAGAGCATTGTTCAGTTTCCATGTGAATCTGGGCTTTCCATTGTCTTTGTTGTTATTGAAGACCAGCCTTAGACTATAGTGATCTGATAGGATGCATGCGATTATTTCAATTTTTTTGTATCTGTTGAGGCCTGTTTTGTGACCAATTATATGGTCTATTTTGCAGAAGGTGCCATGAGGTGCTGATGAAAAGGTATATTATTTTGTTTTACGGTGAAATGTTCTATAGATATCTGTTAAGTCCATTTGGTTCATAACGTCTGTTCGTTTCACTGTATCTCTGTTAAGTTTCTGTTTCCCTGATTTGTCCATTGCTGAGAGTGGGGTATTGAAGTCTTCCACTATTATTGTGTGAGGTGCAATGTGTGCTTTGAGCTTTAGTAAGATTTCTTTTATGGAAGTAGTTGCTCTTGCATTTGGTACATAGATGTTCAGAATTAAGAGTTCATGTTGGTTGACTTTTCCTTTAACAAATATGAAATGTCCTTCCTTATACTTTTTGATAGCTTTAAGTTGAAAGTCGATTTTATTATTTATTAGAATGGCTACTCCAGCTTGTTTCTTAGGACCATTTGCTTGAAAAAAATTGTTTTCCAGCCTTTTACTCTAAGGTAGTGTCTGTCTTTGTCACTGAGGTGGGTTTCCTATATGCAGCAAAATGCTGGGTCCTGTTTGTGTATCCAGTCTGTTTGCCTATGTCTTTTTATTTGGGAATTGAGTCCATTGATGTTAAGAGATATTAAGGAGAGGAGATTGTTGCTTCCTGTTATTTTTGCTATAAGTGGAGACATTGTTTGTGTGGCTATCTTCTTTTGCGTTTGTTGGAAGAGGATTACTTTCTTGCTCTTTCTAGGGTATAATTGTCCCTCTTGTATTGGAGCTTTCCTGCTATTATCCGTTGTAGTGCTGGGTTTGTGGAAAGATATTGTGTAAATTTGGTTTTGTCATGGAATATCTTGGTTTCTCCATCTATGGTAATTGAGAGTTTTGCTGGATAGAGTAGCCTGGGCTGGCATTTATGTTCTCTCAGGGTCTGTATGACATCTGTCCAGGATCTTCTGGCTTTTATAGTATCTGGTGAGAAGTCTGGTGTAATTCTGATAGGTCTGCCTTTATATGTTACTTGGCCTTTTTCCCTTACTGCTTTTAAAATTCTTTCTTTGTTTTGTGCATTTTGTGTTTTGATTATTATGTGACGAGAGGTATTTCTTTTCTGGTCTTGTCTATTTGGTGTTCTGTAGGCTTCTTGTATGATTATGGGCATCTCGTTCCTTAGGTTAGGGAAGTTTTCTTCTATGATTTTGTTAAAGATATTTATTTACCCTTTAAGTTGGGAATCTTTGCTCTCTTCTATACCTGTTATCCTTAGTTTTGGTCTTCTCATTGTGTCCTGGATTTCCTGGATGTTTTGTGTTAATAACTTTTTGCATTTTGCATTTTCTTTGACAGTTGTGTCAATATTTTCTATGGTATCTTCTGCACCTGAGATTCTTTCTTCTATCTCTTGTATTCTGTTGGTAATGCTTGTGTCTATGACTCCTAATTTCTTTCCTAGGTTTTCTATCTCTAGAGTAGTTTCCCTTTGTGATTTCTTTATTGTTTCTACTTCCATTTTTATGTCTGGGATGGTTTTGTTCAATTCCTTCACCTGTTTGGTTGTGTTCTCTTGTAATTCTTTAAGGGACTTTTCTGTTTTCTCTTTAAGGGCTTCTAACTGTTTACCTGTGTTTTCCTCAAATTCTTTGAGAGTGTTATTTATGTCCTTCTTAAAGTCCTCTATCATCATCATTAGAAGTGATTTTAGATCTGACTCTTGCTTTCCTGGTGATATGGGGAATTCAGGACTTTCTAATGTGGGAGAACTCGGTTCTGATGATACCAAGTACCCTGGGTTGCTGATGTTTATGTTCTTGCACTTGCCTTTTGCCATCTGGTTCTCCTTGGTGCTGTCTCTGACTGTAGCCTGTCTTTCCTATTATCTTGGTTGTGTCAGAACTGTTTGGGATGGGTGTTGCTGCTGGGGTTAGAGCTGAGGCCCAAGATCTGCTCAACGCTCGGGCCCAGACCGGAAGGAACCAGTGCTCTGGGCCAGGAGTGAATTCCTGGGTCCCAGTGGGTCTCAGTTACTCCCTGTTTGTGGCAGATGTTGCTGTCTCCTTATCTGAGATACTGCCTGGGTTAGAGCTCCTGGGTGAAAGCCCCACTTTCACCGAGTTTTGTGAGGTTGGGTGCAGAACTGCTGCCTGGGATCTGCTCTGTGCTTGGGCCCAGACTGGAAGTCATGAAATTTTCACTATATCTTGTCATCACTTTAAATCAAGCCTGTCTTAATCATCTCTTGACCCTTCATCTTCTGCAAATGCTTTCACTAAACTTCAAGCCCAAAGGAAAAATAATGCAAAAAGCATAGAGCTTGAGTTTGTGTCTTAACACAATCAGGATACACTAGCCGTGTGAGATAAGTATGCAGGATAGCAAACACATGATCTTACAAGGCTGTTAGAAGTCTTAAATTTATGTAGTGTGTTCAAAGGCTGTTTGCTTATTGTTTTATTTTGAATTTTTGAGACAAGCCATCTATGGTAAAGCTGTAGTTCAGGTTGATCTCAAACTCACTCTGCAGCTGAGGATAAGTTTGAACTCCTGATCCTCACACAGAATGCTAGAAATATAGGTTGACCCATAATGCTGGGCTTACATGTTACTTGATAAGGCAACTGTTTAACTATCCTAAGAATTGATGTGTTCAATACTCTGATCAGCATTTTTTATAAGATACATAGTAGATTAAAAACTTGTCTCAGAGCCATCCAAGTAATCTCCAGCAACACAGATAATTTCTTTTAAAAAAATGTTTCTGGAAATAAAACACAGTGAAAATCAACAACGGAAATCCCCAAATCTTGATATCTTTGAATCATTACTTAAAAAGTTATTTCTGAAGTATAATTTTTAGATTCCCTCAACAGATGCCACTGTTATGGAATCTTCAAACTTGATGCTAATTTTGTTTCCATAAATTTTCTAAAATAGAAAAAAAGTTTAGCAGGGAATGAATGTTCTTCTTGAGTCCCTGCTTGTACATTAGCAGCCACAGGTTCCAAGAGAGCAGCAGACGCTGCTTCCCAGGGGTATGCAGCTTCAGTGTAAGCGTCATGACTTATGATTTAGATGAAGGCCATGGTCAAGGACAAAGTAGTACATTGTTAGTATTATTAAGACTTTTGAAGTAGAGATATAATACTTGCTAACAAATCCTCATAAAGGCTGAATAATCATTATCGAACGTTTTTAAATGAAAACCACAATTTTTCTTAGAACAATCAGTAAAACATTGAAAATTAACAAAAATTTTTCTACAACAAAATCATCATTATAATATTATATTGGCATTTATAAATCAAATACTCAAGATGATTTTTTTACTATAAAAAGTAATTGTTTTAACCAAGTATTTACCCAAAATCCATCCTTTGTATAAATAAGTCTATAGTTTAATGTACTTAGACATTAAAATCTAGAAATCACTATAGATTGAAAACAATAAAAATATTCAGAGCATGAAATATTTTATCACGGAAGTCAATGAAGTGAAATAACTACCTAAGCATAGAGATTCTCTTAGCTGAACAAAGGAACAGCAAAGGAAGATGGTTCAATTTTACCAGAAGTTTCTGAAATGTTTTTACTCTTTATCCTGATAATACCCTTGGATGAATTTATGCTAATATATTAATAATTATATATGAGATGTGTATACATTTCATATATATAGTTCAATACTCTTCATCACAAAGTTTTCTTTGGAAACAACTCAAATTTTCCAGAACAGGAAAATAATTGAATTACAATACAATCAATCAATGCAACTCTAAAAAGCATTAAAGGCAAAAATATAACAATGATTATATATACAATTTACATGAAGATGTGTTATCATTGTAACAAGTGATGAAACAGACTGGATTATCAAATTAAAATTCAACACACTTAGTAAATATGTCTATTTATCAAACTTGGGCCCTTAGTGATAAAACTGAAAGAGGCATGGAAAGCAAATTCTGCTGGCTTTGATTGACTTTGTGCATTTCAATCCTAATTTTTCTGTAACTAGAAGTAATGAGTGCTTTTAAAGCAGTTAGTTCTTTTAAATATATAATAGTATGATCATTCTAGAATGATAACTGTTGTGGTTTGAGTGAGAAATATCCTCACAGGGTCATGTATTTGACATGTGTTCTCTAGTTTTGTCATTGTTTGGGAAGGTTCTGGAACCATTAGGAATTAAGGTTTTACTGGAGGAAGTGTGTCACTGAGGTCTAGTTGTTGTTATGTAAGCATTTAATGCTATGTACTTGCCTTTTTAGAACAGCCTTCATTGTGTTCCATTAGTTTGGGTATGTTGTATATTTATTTTCATTCAATTATAGAAAGTCTTTAATTTATTTCCTAATTTCTGTCTTGGCCCACTTTTCATTCCATAATGAGTTGTTCAGTTTTCACAAGGTTGTACCCTTTCTGTTGTGGTTGATATCCAGCTTTTAATCTGTGGTGATCAGAAGGAACACAGAGTGCTATTTCAATTTTCTTGTGTCTATTGAGACTTGATTTGTATCTGAGGATGTGGTCAATTTTGGAGAAAGTTTCATTAAGTTCTGAGAAGAAGGTATATGCTTTAAGTTTGAGTGAAATGTTCTCTAAAATTCTTGTAAGTCCATTTGGTTTTATGAATAGTTAACATTACCATTTCTCTTTTTAGTCTTTGTCCAGATAACTGGTCTATTGACAAGAGTGGGGTACTGAAGTCTTCCACTACCAGTGTGTGAGGGTCAGTAAATGACTTAAGATTTGGCAGTGTTTCTTTTACGAACTTGGATCTCCTTGTGTTTGGTGCATATGTGTTAAGAATTGAAATATCGAAAAACCCAGAGGAAACTGGACTCCCAGGAGCTCTAACACACCCAGGATCCTGGGTGAATAGGCTGCAACAAACCCCCTCCTAACAGAGAGTAATTGGGACCCATGGGGACACAGGAACTCCCTCACAGCCAGTGCCAATGGACCCTTCCATTTGGAGCACTCATAGGGCAACAGCTCTGTACCCAATCCCCCCAAATCCAGAGGAGGCTGGACTCCCAGGAACTCTAACACACCCAGGTACATAGGATAATAGGATCACAGAATCTTGGGAGCCTGGGCACACCAGGATTTCAGGATCAGAGAAGAAGCCTGACTCCCAGCAGCTATCACACCAAGGATCTCAGAATCACAGGATCACAGAGATAGCTGGACTCTGAGGAATTATGACACAAGCAAGATAACAGGACAGACAGACTCCAGTCAGAGACAGTGAGTGAAGGTAGCACAAGAGATAACAAGATGGCAAAAGGCAAGTGCAAGAATATAAGCAACAGAAACCAAGGTTACTTGGCATCATCAGAACCTAGTTCTCCACCATAGCAAGTCTTGAATACCCCACGACACTGAAAAGCAAGATTCAGATTTAAAATCACTTCTCATAATGATGATAGAGGACTTTAAGAAAGATATAAATAACTCCCTCAAATAAATACAGGAGAACACAGGTAAACAGGTAGAAGCTCTTTAAAAGGAAACACAAAAATCCCTTAAAGAACTACAAGAAAATATAACTAAACAGGTGAAGAAATTAAACAAAACCATCCAAAACATAAAAATGGAAGTAGAAACAATAAAAAAATCACAAAGGTAGACTACTCAGGAAACAGAAAACCTAGGAAAGAGATCAGGAGTCATGGATGCAAGTATCAGCAACAAAATACAAGAAATAGAAGAGAGAATCTCATGTGCAGAAGAAACCATAGAAAACATTGACAAAACTGTCAAAGAAAATGCACAAAACTCCTAACCCAAAACATCCAGGAAATCCAGGACAAAATGAGAAGACCAAACTTAAGAATAATAGGTATACAAGAGAGTGAAGAGTCTCAACTTAAAGGGCCAGTATATATCTTCAACAAAATTATAGAAGAATACTTCCCTAACCTAAAGAAAGAGATGCTGATGAACTTACAAGAAGCCTACAGAACTCCAAATAGACTGTATCAGAAAAGAAATCCCCCCATGTTACATAATAATCAAAACATTAAATGCACAAAACAAAGAAAGAATATTAAAAGCAGTAAGGAAAAAGGTCAAGTAACTTATAAAGGCAAACCTAACAGAATTACACCAGATTTCTCACCCAAGAAAATCCAGAAGATCCTAGACAGATGTCATACAGACCCTGAGAGAACACAAATGCCAGCCCAGACTACTATACCCAGCAAAACTCTCAATTACCATGGAGGGAGAAACCAAGATATTCATGACAACCAAATTTACACAAATCCAGTCCTACAAAGGATAATAGAGGGAAAACTCCAACACAGGAGAGAAATTATACCCTAGAAAAAGCAAGAAAGTAATCTTTCAACAAACTCAAAAGAAGATAACCACACAAACATAACTCCACCTCTAATAACAAAAATGACAGGAAGCATCACTTTTATTAATATCCCTTAACATCAATGGACTCAATTCCCCAATAAAAATACATAGACTAATGGACTGGATATGTAAACAGGACCCAACATTTTGCTGAATACAGGAAACGCACATCAGTGACAAAGACAGACACTACCTCAAAATAAAAAGCTGGAAAACAATTTTCCAAGCAAATGGTTCCAAGAAACAAGCTGGAGTATCCATTCTAATATCAAATAATATTGACTTTCAACCAAAAGTTATCAAGAAATATAAAGAAAAACACTTCATACTCATCAAAGGAAAAATCAACTAAGATGAAATCTCAATTCTAAACATCTATGCTTCAAATGAAGAGCACCCACATTCATAAAAGAAACTTTACTAAAGCTAAAGCACACATTGCATCTCACACAATAATAGTGGGAGACTTCAATACCCCACTCTCAACAATGGACAAACCATGGAAACAGAAACTAACAGAGACACAGTGAAGCTAACAAAGTTATAAACCAAATGGATTTAGCAGATATCTATAGAATATTGCATCCAAAACAAAAGAATTACCTTCTTCTCAGTACCTCATTGTACATTCTCCAAAATTGACCATATAATTGGTCACAAAACAGCCTCAACGATACAAGAAAATTAAAATAATCCCATGCATCATATCAGATCACCATGGACTAAGGCTGGTCTTCAATAACAATAAAATCAATGAAAAGGCCAAATATACATGGAAACTGAACAACGCTCTACTCAATGATAACTTGGTCAGGGAAGAAATTAAAACCCAAGATTCAACTCACAGACAACATGAAGCTCATGAAGAAGTGTGGGTGCTTCGGTCCTTCTTAGAAGGAGTAACAAAATATCATGAAAGCAAATATGGAAGCAAGCTGCAGGACAGAAATTGAAGGAGGGGCCGTCTGGAGACTGCTCCATCTGGGTATCCATCGCTTGTCCAGTCACTAAAGGTAGACAGTGATGTGGATGTCAGGAAGTGTATGCTGACAGGAGCCTGTTAAAGCTGTCTCCTTAAGAGATCTCCAGAGCCTGATATATTCAGAGGCAGATGCTAGCAGCTAACTATTGAACTGATCTAGGGGTTTCAAATGGAGGAGTTAGAGAGAAGACTGAAGGAGGTGAAAGGGTTTGCAGCCCATGAGGAGAGCAACAATACCAGCCAACCAGAGCTCCCAGGGTCTAAATCACCAGCTTGGGAGCACATAGGAAGGGACCCAAGGCTCCAGCTGTCTATGTAGGGGAGGATGGCCTTGTCTGGCATAGGTGGGAGAGGAGATCCTTGGTCCCATGAAAGCTTGACACAAGTGTAAGGCAATTCAAGGGTGGGGAGATGGGAGTGGGGGTGGTAGGTGGGGGATGGGATGGGGGTGGTAGGTGGGGGCACATCCTCATAGAAGCAGGAGGAGGGGAGAAGGGATAGGAGGCTCCTTGCAGGGGTGTGGGGTGAGGAATGGGCTAAGGAGATAACATCTGAGATGTAAATAAAATATCCAATAAAAAGAATTTTAAAAAGAAAGAAAAGAAACTAAATCCAAACCTAGGGGACGGGGGAAAGACAGAAAGAAATTAAAGACTTTTTGGAATTTAATGAAAATGAGGACACATCATACCAAAACTTGTGGGACACAATGAAAGCAATGCTATAAGGAAAACTCATAGCTCTAAGTACCTACAAAACAAACAAACAAAAAAACCTGGAGAGAGCATATACTAGCAGCTTGAGAGCACAACTGAAAGCTCTAGAACAAAAAGAAGCAAGTGCACCCAAGATGAGTAGGAAATAATCAAACTCAGGTCTGAAATCAACAAGTAGAAACAAAAAGAACTATACAAAGAATCAACAAAACCAGGAGCTGGTTTCTTTGAGAAAATCAGCAAGATAGATAAACCCTTAGCCAGACTAACAAGAGGGCACAGAGACAGTATCCAAATTAATAAAATCAGAACTGAAAAGGGAGACATAACAACAGAAACTGAGGAAATTCAAAAAATCATCAGATTCTACTACAAAAGCCTATACTCCACAAAACTGGAAAATCTGGATGAAATGAACAATTTTCTAGACAGACACCTGGTACCAAAGTTAAACCAAAAGCAAATAAACCATCTAAACAGTCCCATAACCCCTAAAGAAATAGCAGCAGACACTAAAAGTCTCCTCATTAAAAAAAGCCCAGGACCAGATGGTTCTTAGTGAAGAATTCTACCATACATTCCAAGAAGACCTAATACAGTTTCTATAAACTTCCACAAAATAGAAATAGAAGGAACACTACCCAATTTGTTCTATCAAGCTTAATCATGCTCATACCTAAACCACACAAAGACCCAACATGAAAGAGAACTTCAGACAATCTCCATTATGAATATCAATGCAAAAATACTCAATAAAATTCTCCCAACCAAATGCAAGAACACATCAAAACAATCATCTGCCATGATCAAGTAGGCTTTATCCCAGGAATGCAGGGATGGTTCATATTCAAAAATCCATTAATGTAATCCACTATAGAAACAAACTCAAAGGAAAAAAAACACATGATCATCTCACTAGATGTGAGAAAGCATTAGACAAAATTCACCACACCTTCATGGTAAAAGTCTTGGAAAGAGCAGGAACTCAAGGCCCATACCTAAACATAGTAAAAGGAACATACAGCAAACCAATAGCCAACATCAAACTAAATGGGAGAAACTTGAAGCAATCCCACTAAAATCAAGGACTAGAAAAGGCTGTCCACTCTCTCCCTACCTATTCAATATAGTATCAAAGTTCTGGGCACACAAAACAAAAAAGAGACCAAAGAGGTACAAATTGGAAAGGAAGAAGTCAAAATATCACTATTTGCAGATGACACAATAGTATACTTAAGTGACCCTAAAATTTCCACCAGAGAACTCCTAAACCTGATAAACAACTTCAGCAAAGTGGCTGGATATAAAATCAACTCAAACAAATCAGTAGCCTTTCCTCTACTTAAAAGATAAACAGGCTGAGAAAGAAATTAAGGAAATGACACCCTTCACAATAGTCACAAATAATATAAAATACCTTGGTGTTAATCTAACCAAGCAAGTGACAGACCTGTATGATAGGCAATATCAATAGAATAGAATTGAAGACCAAGAAATGAACCCACACACCTATGGTCACTAGATCTTTGACAAAGGAGCTAAAACCATTTGGTGGGGGAAAAAAAAGACAGCATTTTCAACAAATGGTGCTGGTTGAACTAGCAATCAGCATGTAGAAAAATGCAAATCGATCCATTCTTATCTCCTTGTACAAATATCAAGTCCAAGTAAATCAAGGACCTTCACATAAAACCAGATACACTGAAACTAATAGAAGAGAAAGTGGGAAAGGGCCCAAACACATATACACAGGTGGAAAGTTCCTGAACAGGACACCAGTGACTTATGATCTAAGATCAAGAATTGACAAATGGGACCTCATAAAATTGTAAAGCTTATGTAAGGCAAAGGACACTGTCAATGGGACAAAATAGCAACCAACAGATTGGGAAAAGATCTTTACTAATCCCACATCCAATAGAGGGCTAATATACAGTATATACAAAGAACTCAAGAAATTAGACTCCAGAAATACAAATAATCCTATTAAAAAATGGGGTACAGAGCTCAACAATGAATTTTCATCTGAGAAATGGCCAAGAAGCACCTAAAGAAATGTTCAACATCTTTAGTCATCAGGAAATGCAAATCAAACAACCCAGGGATTCCACCTCACACAAGTCAGAATGGCTAAGATCAAAAACACAGATGACAGCAGATGCGGTGAGGATGTAAGAAAGAGAAACAGTCCTCCCTTGTTGGTGGGATTGCAAGCTGGTCCAACCACTCTAGAAATCATCTGCAGTTCTTCAGAAAATTGGATATAGTATTACCTGAAGATCCAGTGATACCATGCCTGGGCATATACCCAAAAGATGCTCACAACATTAACAAGGAACACTGCTCCACTATGTTCATAGCAGCCTTATTTATAATAGACAGAAGCTCGAAAGAACCAGATGTCCTTCAACAGAGTAATGCATACAGAAATACGATACATTTACACAATGAATTTGTTGGGGACCCTGGACCACCATCCTAGCTTATAAAAATTGTAAACTGCTTTTATGAGGAACGCCTCCTCTGGGAAAAAACCGACCTTTGACTAAAGAAGATTCTCTTGCTCTGTCAAGAGATAAGCCCAGGAAGCTACCATTGTTCAAGAGAACTCAGAGAGTCCTCTGCATTAATCAGTAGCAGGTTAGAAAGATAGGCTCCCTCAGATCTCAGGTCTCAGTAAACTTAAAGAAGTAACTTTAAGTAATTAACTCAGTAAACTTAAAGTCTGGCATTTCCTGGGAGCTGGAGAGATGGCTCAGCTATTAACAACATGAACTGCTCTTCCGGAAGACCTTTGTCCCCCCTTCCCCCTTCCCCAAGTCTATATATTGAAAATCGCCCTTGCATTAAATGAGATCTTGACAAAATTATGCAGGATCTTCGTCCTCTCTCTGCCCATGTTTCCTTTCAGGTGACGGTCCACTCTGACAACCCACGAATAACCAAGGCCCGCGGGTCGGGTCATGAATTCATGAAATACTTAGGCAAATGGGTGTAACTAGAAAATATCATCCTGAGTAAGGTAACCCAATCAAAAAAGAATACACATTGGTATGTACTAATTAATAAGTGGATATTAGCCCAAAAGCTCACAACTCCTAAGATATAACTCACAGACCACATGAAGCCCATGAAGAAGAAAGTCCAAAGTGTGAGTGTTTCAGTCCATCTTAGAATAAGTAACAAAACACTCAGAGGAGCAAATAAAGAGATAAAGTGGTGGAACAGAGACCGGAGGAGGAGGGACCATCCAGAGGCTGCCCACCTGGGGATCATTGCAGGTGCAATCACCAAATGCAAATACTGATGTGGATGTTAGGAAGTGCATGCTGACAGGAGCCCGATATAACTGTCTCCTGAGAGGCTCTGCCAGAGCCTGACATATACAGAGGTGGATGCTAGTAGCTAACAATTGAACTGTTCATGGGGTCCTCAATGAAGGAGATAGAGAGAAGACTGAAGGAGTTGAAGGGGTTTGCAGCCCCACGCGGAGAGAAACAATTCCAACCAACCAGAACTCCCAGGGTCTAAACAGCTACTCTGAGAACATACATGGAGGGACCCATAGCTCCAACTGTATATGTAATGGAGGACGGCCTTATAGAGCATCAGTTGGAGAGGAGGTCCTTGGTCCCTTGAAGGCTTGATGCCCTAGTGATGGGCAATTTGAGGAGGATAGTTGGGAGTGGGTAGATGAGAGGGGGAACACCCTCATAGAAATAGGAGGAGGGAGACTAGGATAAGGGGTTTCTGGGGTGGGGTAGTGGGGAAAGGGGATAACATCTGAAATATAAATAAATAAAGTATCCAATAACAAAAAAACAAACAAACTGGCTATTGCAGTCGAGCATTTGAGACTTTTTGGCAGCAATTTAATATTACCCATAGTACTGGGATTCCTTATAATTCTCAAGGACAAGGGACTGTGGAACGGGCCCATGGAACTTTAAGACAATACCTTCATAAAATAAAAAAGGAGGAGGTATATCCCCATATACCACAAATTTATTTAAATCATGTTCTTTTTATTTTAATTTTTTTAAAAAATGTGGATGCCAAAGAACTTCTGCTGAGAGTCTATGGCACTCTACAACTAGGCATACTTATTCATAGGTGAAAGGAGGATCCACTTACTGGCATAAGGCATGACCCTGATCAGGTATTAAATATGGGGAAGAGGGCATGTTTGTGTTTTTTCTGCAGGATGCTGAAGGAGCATGGTGGTTGTCAGAGCAATGGATGAGACATGCTGATGCCAGGACAAAGAATGATGCTGACCTGTGAGCTTGCTGAGTGCCCTGACAATGGTGACTGGAAGCTGTGTTGAACATATGCTTCTGACCCACCTTTGCTTACCTATACCTTTGATGGACAAGCTGCCTTGCCTTAAGATTTTAGACCTCATGGAACAGAGAATCAAAATGAGAAGTTATAATGACTCTTGTGTGTTTTTCTTAAATGTGACAAGTTATTCGAACTCAATCATGGACTGGTCTAGAAATCAATCCAATATTGTAAATAACAGTCTTCATTTGGAAGACAATTATCAAACGAAGACAATCTGTAAGTCTAGATGTCTCTAGACTCATCAGTAGAGAACAGGGTCCTGGAGCAAAGCCATCTGCCGAGTCCTTACATCAGAAAACTACACAGAGAAGTGGTGTTCATTATCTGCTCAGTGCATGTGGAGATTCCTTCTAGTCTGGTACCACCTAGTTTTCTTCAGGTCCAAGAACCATTTCTTGATGTTCTTTAAATTGAATATGCTAATCCTGGTGGGTTTCATATTTCTCACCACAAATGCTACCAATTCACAATGCCAGAGCTCTTCAGCAACTGTCTTTTTATTAAAACAAATGATTCTCTTGCAGCTGTCAAGCATTTTTAATACCATTGACTTAATGCAGTTATTTTCATTGCTCATGAGACTGCCTTATCATATCATACCACCCACAAATATATACTTCCCATGACTCTTCCAGATGTAGTCACTGTATTTCATCAATGGTGAACCCTGAGACAGCTCTTACCCAGAATACTCAAAAGACGTTGGAAATGACCATTTCTTTATTGATTATGCTAAATTTGCCATTTGAATTTTATAGTCTTCAGGCAGAACAATAAATGTTCTGTCTTCCTTAGCCATAATTGCTTTATTTCCAGAATAGGCTTTGCTTCTTCCCAGACACAGCCACCAGTGAAACAAACACACAAGGATGAAAAAACGTAGCACCATGCATGCAAGGATTGGCTGACCTCACTCTGCATCTAACAAGGCTTAGAACCCACCCCAGAGAGTGCAGCACTGGAACTGCAAGTGAGCACATTATCAGGAGGAACTCGTGTTTTAGAAGTTCTCAAAGGAGACAGATGTAGCACCCTCCCCCCCCCCAAAAAAGACTGTGATGCTTGTGCTGTGGATCCTCCATAGGGGAAAGGGTGGTTGTAGCAATGCCAGCAGCAAAGGGTAAAGGCACCTGCTACACTCCCTGAAACCCCATAGACTGTATACCTGTGGCAAGACTGAGTGGGTGCAGTTCAGTGCCCATGTTTAGCAGATGCACCACCATCAGTATAGAAATATATATATATATTTCAACAGGAGTCACATCAATGGTAATCTGTACTTCAAGGTTATTGTAGTGGTTTCTGCAATGTTTATGGAAGAATACCATATAGTATCATAATTACAAGAGGACCTGGACTATATCATCTTAGAGACCAAGGACAGAGGATTGAAGGATGCTATAAAGTAGGGAACTTCATAGGCCCTGATCTGATCTGAAATGTCCTTCCTGGACAAGACTGCTGACCCAAGTGAGTGGAAGGTACCAGGAGGACTCAGAAGGAAGAACGCATTCTAAAGTTCAGGGATTCCCTAAGGTGTGTTTCTGGGCTGGTGCCAGTTTGCAAGTCTTAAGTTAGCAATTCTTTCTGCTTTAGGTCCCTAGGAAGTGATCTGGAAGATAATTTGCTATTTCCCCAAAGTCCAGTTTATGTGGTTTGCTAGAAGTGGTGTGCGAATGCATCATTCCATTTGTCCTTTGCGTCTAACCACCTATGCTAGAACCACTTGAAGTTTGCAAGATCTTAATAGCGTGAGTCCATGGTAGATGCTTGACTTCTGGCTGTCTCCTCTGTTATGCCGCCCACATTTTTGTTCAACTGATGAGAATGTCAAAGTTTGCCTCTTTTGGTCCTTGTAGAAGCTTAATCAAACCATGCTCTACAGCAAAGACACTTACCCTAACTGTGTCCTAACCATAACATAAACCAAGCCAATCTCCTATCCCTGTACTGCTAGGCCAGTGTTGAACCTGTTTGGAAATCCATTACTCCCAGAAAGCTTCATCATATAAGTGATTCATTTTTTTCTATCTTAATGTAATGTGCTGTTATCAGTCTCAACATCTGAGTGAGACTAAGACCTGGTAGGAGTCCACACCACCTTTATGACGTCACCACACAGAACAACAATGACCAAAAAAATGAATTTAACACATCTGTAATTTGTGAATAATGGTACAATGCCTGAACTGCCATAATGAAGGAGACTGTGAAGTTACAAATCCTGTAGTAAATCCATGTATGCCCCTTAGCTACACACTCATTTCACAATGCATTTTCTCAAAGCATATTAGAATACTTACCCAGGGAGAAGTCTTCCTTCTAGAAAAGCTGATTAGCAACCTCAGTGGCCTTTGTGGTAGTAATATCAGTTCCTGTCACGAATTAATTTTTGCCTAAAACAACTGTAGCTGCTTCTGCTATACTTGCATGGGCAGATTGCTCTGGGAAAGGAACATGTGGAATTTAAAAACTGTCAAATAGTTGCATATCCTTTTCCTAATCAAAGGCCTGTGGTCTATCATATTCCACTCCCAATACAAGATCAGAGTCATCATTTAGACAGCTTCTATTCCTTTTTGGAATTTTGTCTGAGATTCCAAAGTGCAAAGTGAACATGGACATGCTTCCCCTCCTAAAGGATGCTTCTGGAAGACCACTGGTACTACTTCCTGAACAATAATTCTACAAACTGTATAGTATTTGTATAATGAGATCAGGAAACAAGAATTTATGTTTTGCCCTACCCCATTAAATCATTTGATGGGAAACATTATTTAATCTTCCCCAATAATATCTACAAGATGTCTCCCAGCTGCATAAATCTGTGATCTTGCTCCTTGTTAAACTTAATTTCAACCATAGAAGATAAACATAATAGCTGTGATATAGCTGCAGTGGACTATCACAATGTTGGCCTTAAGTCAACTGAAGTCTTAAGTTACAAAATGGTTGAGTTCAATATGACAGCAGGAAGAGCTATTTAACCTCATTCTTCTAATATTCTGGTTGCTTCACCTGCCAAGGTCACACTGTTAAATAAATACAGACCAGAAATTTTACCTGATTCCCTAACTTCTGAAAAATGACTAGGAATATAGGTCGTATTGTATAATATGCCCTGTGAAGCCTTCCTTCATGGTCTGAGATTTGCCCAATGGTTCACATGAAAGCTGTTCTGTGTGGGAAAGTGTCAAGAGCTTGCAGCAATAAACCACAGTGATGCAAAACATGGAAGCCCCTGAGATTCACAGGGCATTCAGTGAGAAATTCTCTAAGATAGTGCTTATTTGTGTTGATTTAAAAAGAAATCTCTCGAAACATAGTTTAGTAGTTTCTTAGAAATTACCAGAAATCTCATGCCTCATCCCAGCAGTAAGACATTTTAAAAAATATATGACTAGGAAAGGGCAAGGCGTCGTAGGCATTCCCGGGATGTTCCCTTGCAGGAGCCTGTGGTGACTTTACTGAGTCCGTTACACAGCAGCCTGCAGTGCATCTCTCCATCTGCTCTCCATTTTCACTCTGAGGATGACAGCGATTTCTTCCACCTTCATTTGGGATCATTGGGAATCCCTATTGTTCAGCTATTTCTCTATTAACTTCAAGAATGAATATACAATTATAAGAAATATAGAAGATACCCTGCAAAAATTTCAAGATTTAAGCTAAAAAAAAAAAAAACCCAAAAACCTTTTAAATCCAACTAAATAATTGTGATGAATTATACCAGTTACCTGATCTCCTGTAAGCCTGTAGAAGAGATGAGAATTCTAACATACTCCAGTTTCTTCCATCCCCCCACTACCACTCTGCAATATTTCTGAGACTGTCTTGGATATTATCTTCAGGGTTTTTGTTATAAGTATGCGTGAGACCAGGCTAGTGTTATGTTTCCTTAAACATTCTATGGTAAAGTCAAGTTATTTTGATTATGTAATTATTTATGTAACATAGCTTCTTAATTCTTTGGTAAACTTTGATCGTTTTCTTCAGATTGTTAATTGGAACATGTGGTGAATCCTTGCATAGTTGAAAATGCCCTCATATCTAAGTCAGGTGAAGCACAGATTTTAAAATCTTTTGCTCTAAATCAGACCACTGAATGTTTATGGTTTTCATCATTCTGAGGATGTTGGCAGACAATTTCTTCTTGTTTTTCTTTATGTTGTGAGATCTGAACAACAGAATTTCACTTATTGCTTTCTAGTTGTTCTTTCCACATTCAATGCTTTGTATGCATAGGGAATATTTTTTACTCTACTAAGAGTTAACTTCTGTTACTCTGTTGTATCTACTTAATTATGCAGTGTACAAGTTAGTAAGTTATTTTTCCTTATTGGAAAATCAAGGTTTTTTCCCTTTTGATTCCTCCATGTTTCCTTCTTCTTTTGCTCTCCTCATTTCATTCCCAATTTTCCAACATCTTTAGACTTTGCACATCCTCAAATTCCTCCCTGCTAGCATCAGGTTTTCGTGTGTGTGTGTGTGTGTGTGTGTGTGTGTGTGTGTGTGTGCACTTAATATGATTATCCAATATGAAATAGTCAGTCCTAAAAATGTTTATGTATAAGTGGCATTATACAGATTGAGTAGGGTAGATTTATGGATTTATTGTTGGTTTATTAGGAGCTTCTTGGTCTTACAATGCCCTTTCTTGAAAGTGGGTTACCTCATACACCAAATCTCTGTCACAACTGACTTTTGGTTGCTGTTTCTCTTGGGGGATTTATTTTTCTCAAATAGAAAGTAGGCATAGAGTAGCCTTCTCATTGCCTGCCCAGTGGTCCTTAAAAGGCCTCGTCCACTCCTTCTGTTTTATTAATGCTGTATCCATTTGTAACTTTCAGTTAGCAGCTGCCCAAGGCTTTGCATCTAGTTCTACCATTTGTGTTAGTAGATGCAGGAATCCCACACACCCTTCTAGGCTGTCTGCAAAAACATATGTCTTTAATTTATCTCCATTTTGATGCCTTTTATTTATTTTTAATTTCCTACATTAAAATATGCTTACATCATTCTCTCCCCTCCTGTCCCCCCTCCAACTCTTCCCATGTTCTTTTATTGAACATAGCAAGCTCCTTCTGTCTACAAAACCCACACAGATATAGTACTAGTGCACTTTTCTGTAATTATTTCTTTGCTTTTGCCAAATCCAGACTGGTTTTCCATCAGAAGTTAGAATTTCAAATGCATATTTTTGGAAGTTTCCTTTCATACTGCCTATGTTTAGATTTGAGGTTAAAAAAATGAATGTATTTTTAATTTAAAATTGTAATCAATCTTTTAATTTGAATGAGTCAGAGCTCAATGATATTTCCATTTCAAAAATTCAGAATTTCTTAAACACAGCAACCTCACATTTTAAAGCTACAATCTGCACATAATGGGGAACATGTAGAGGGTGAATTTCTGAGTCTGAGTTACCTTACTCATTGTAATATTTCCAGTTCCGTTCATTTTCCTGCAAACTTGATAATGTTTTTCTTTGTAGCTAAAAAACATCCTATGTGTACATGTACCACATGTTTAATATCCTTGCATCCATTGATGGACATCTAGACTGCTTCCATCTCCAAGCTATTATGATTAGAAAAGCAATGAGCATGTGGAGATTTCTCTGTTATATATTATGGAGAATATGTCCAGGGGTAATATGGATGGGTCACATTGTAGTTATATATTTTTAGCATTATGAGATGCTTCCACACTGATTTGCATAGTGATAATTCTAGTTTACACTCTCACCAACGGTGAATAAATATTCACCATTCCCCACATCTGTAGATCTGTAGAGGCCAAGAATAGAGCCATGAGATGGTGAGAAACGGGGCCTTATGTGATTTGGATGTAAAATAATAAAAGAAGACATAAAGGTGGAGTGGTGGAATATATGGCACGGTAAAGGTTAATCAGTGACCGTGCAGGAGGATGGGAGGAATGTGGGAAGATAGGGTGTGAGGGGGAACAGGAAAAATTATAGCCATGTGGGAAAGCCATATAAAAACCTACTAGTTTATAAACTAACTAAAAATACAATTTACAAACAAAAGAGTTGGAATTGAGGCACCCTCTATGGATAATGCTATACTCAGAAAACATCAGTTATGAAACAAAAATTCCAATGCCAGATGCCTACCAGTTGCTGGACACAGGAACCCCCGAAGTCCCTAAAACAAAACAGCCTATTGCTAGTGCTCCTGCTTGTGCACCAGAACTATACAATAAGACACTATTGGTGACAAATCCAAACATTCTCAACAAAAGGCATAAAGCAATCAAGCTAGAACTGAGCTGCAAGTTTCCTTTCTGCTATCTAGCATTCATGGTGCCAGACAGATGGTGATGCACAGTTTGCTGGGGAGAAAATTCATTAGTGGACTTAACAACTCTGGACTCTGTTGTAATTAAACATGCCAAGCAGGATATACCTGCTGGCTCAATAGTGGCACAACTGTTTAGGGGGCAACTAATCACTTTCTGGTGAGATTTGAGGTCTGCTCCATAGGAGAGAAAACATACCTAGTACAAAAAAATATGCCTGGTACTACAACACTAGTCAAAAGAGTATGGCTGGGAAGTCGTGCTCCCTTGGGTAAAGTCTACCATTGATACTTTGCTAAATGGACATGTAGTCAAATTGCATTCTAAATATCTATTTTTATACTCATGAACAAGTGCTACGTTCAGCTTGGTCAGAGAGGTTTCTTTCTACTGTGGGCAGAACTAATGCAGAGATTCATAACTGGTCAAAGTACTGAGAATCTGTGGCTATAGAATGCTCAGGCAAAATGGTATAAACCATTTTCCAAAGCCACAGGGTCATCACAGAAGAGGAAGTCGAAGGACTGTAAAAGTCAAAGGATGGAGACAGGGGCTCTGAAATGTGGCAGCATTTTACAAAGTACACAAATACCTTGTGTACTTTACAAGCCACTGAAGTAATGAGCAAACAAATGCTATGAGTACCTGCATAAAATGTGCACAACAAAACCATGAAAGAAGAAAGGAAACCAGTTGGGCAAAAGAAAGGCAGCAACAGGAGTGGGAGGAGAACAAGAGGGAGGGATGGGTGGAGAGAGAAAGGAAGGATAAAAAGAGGAAGGAAGAAAGGAAGGGAGAGGGGGAAAGGAAAAAAGGAAGGAAGGAAGGAAGGAAAGAAGGAAGGAAGGGAGAATGGAAAGAAAGAAGGGAGGGAGGAAGGGAGGGAGGGAAGGAGGGAGGAAAAGAGGAAGGGAGGGAGGAAGCAAGGAAAGGAGAGAGGAAGGAAGGAAGGAGAGAGAAGGAAGGAAGGAAAAGAAGGAAGGAAGGAAGAGAAAGAAGGATGGATGGAAGGAAGGAAGAAAGGAAGAAGGAAGGAAGGAAGAAGGAACGTAAGGAAGGAAGAAGGAAGGAAGGAGAGAGAAGGAAGAAGGAAGAAAGAAGGACAGATGAGAAGGAAGGAAGGGAGAAGGAAGATAAAACTAAACTGCAGAACTTCTACTACAGACAAAGGAGCCAGAAAATTATCCTGAGATGGCCTTCTCCCCATTACTAAGAGAAATTGATTCTACTACGGATGTGACAGATCTGACCTGACACGTTTCCTGGGATTGGAGAGATATAAGGTGACTTAGTCCTGTGTTATGAGCATGATGATCAAATGTAGGTGATGATTAATCATTTCTTCTGAAAATAGTGTGATTAACTGTGAAACATCTCAGGAATTGTTCTTACTTAAGATTCTTCAAATACAGTCATAAAAATATGACTTCCAGAGAATATTTATAGAAACACATCAACTTTGTGAAGTGTTAATGGGGATGCCGAAAGTGTTCTGCCAATGTGATGTGACATCGAATCTTAGATACTCTTTTGCTCTGCTGGTAAATGGCATCATCCGCTGGAGTCAGGAAGGTCTAGGACTAGATGCACCAGACTGTTTCTTCATCTGAATTCTCCATTATTCATGAGTTAAATTACTAGTAAATCTTAATATTAGAATCTCTGATTTGTGAATCATTGGCAACTTCACCAAACAAGAATAAAAATTAAAGAAACTGAGATACAGTTTGCGACAGAATAAAATAAGTATTGATTTGTAATATATGTAAAGTGGAATGCAATACTATACAGCAATGTCAATATTCTGGTTTTCTGAAGAATAGTGACTTATGGAGCTACACAACTCGACCTTTTGAGGGGAAAGAAGCCTTCAATAAGTATGTATATGGCTAAGCAATATTTTAGAGTGGTCAGGTCTTAGAACAGCATTTCGTTATTGCTGACATATAGAGTGAAAATTAATGATCAACAATTATGACAAGAATGTAAATAGATATCACATAGTCTAGTGACACAAAAAAAACACTTAAAAATATTTCACCATGTTTTAAGTAAGGTGTTGATTTTGGTTGGCGACTCTCATCACTTCAACTACTTGCAACCGGCCCCAAGTAGGACATGCCTGCCAAAGCATAAACAAAGCTGTTCATAAGAAGAATAAAACTGAGAAGATAAGATCAGCTGACCTAACGCCTTCAGTACCTAGGTGAGTTAGATAGTCAAGGAATCAAATTATCCATTCGACCAATGTCTGCCATTTAGAATATTGTGTGAACCGTGCCAAATTTGGTGACAGCAAGCATCTACTATTCTTTTCTCTCTACTTCTAGAAGAATTTGGGATGAGAACATCAATTTTTTGTAACAAAATTAATATTATTCACCCATACATAGTATAATGCACAGGTCATTCTCTGCTTTATAGTATTTGTAACCCTTGGGTATCAGAATCAAAAGCCTGAGATGATGGAAACAGCAGGGAATAGGAGTCACCTGGAGAACTTCTCATGTACATGCAGAACCCGCATGAGGCATTTCAAAGGCTTTGACCTGATAAAAATTGCAACCACAGAATTTCCCACTGGTCCCTTTAAAGCAGCCTTCCAGGAGAATATGTGGAATATGGGGAAGATAAGCATCACACAATGCGCTGTGAGAAGCTGCAGTGCTTCTTTTGGTGGGGCCTTGGAGATGGCAAACTGTCACTTTCAGTGTATCAAATCATTTATAGGCTTGCTATTGAATCCAACTCAGCTTCAGACAGAGGTTGCTAACTGTGGTCATGAGGTAGTGAAGAAAACACATGATTGGTCTGGATGACTCTCTAGGAGGGAACTCAATTCTATGGTCCGAATTCTTTGCTATTGAAAAGAATCTACCTCTATTACATACTTCTGTTTATCTGAGGGTCACTAAGCTTTGTTGCCAGAGAATCACTTAGACTATGGGATGACATTCTAGTAAAACTAGAGGTGGAATATTACAAAGGTTTTGTTCCTTTCTTTACATACCTAACTCTCAGAACATCAATTTTTGTAACAGAATTAATATCATTCACCCATACATTAAAAAAGAAAATATTAAGGTAAAACTCTGTTTTCGTTGCAATAATTACAGATCTTAAAAAAAAATCAAGTGTTATAATTTGAAGTAATTCTTTCTCTTTTATATTGCTACTTCTACAAATAGGAGCAGGAAGAGGAAGTGGAAAAGAATAAGGAAGAAAAGACCCCAAGATTTTAACCAAACTAAGTATAAGCACCATAATCCTACTGACAAGAAAGAGAAGAAAAGAATTTGTGTTACAATAGAAGTATTAACATGAACATATGGCAGTATTTACTTTTCAAATTATTTACTTGCTCAGGTTTGATTGTGGTATTTTTTTAAACAAAGTTTGTTTTGTGGACTGTTTTACCCTCATCTCTGGGTCCCCTTTTTAACCCTTCCATGTAACCCCCCATAGCTCGCTTCTCACTTACATCTATTTTTACCCCAAGGACAGGTGACTTAAAGTAATGCCATTATTGCTTGGAAGAAGTTTAATCTCTCAGTCAACAGCACACAACCCCACCCCTGCAGCTGTTCAAGAATATCTAGCCTTAATACATATCACGATCACATAAGGACAAAAGTGTCAACAGCCCTTAGGAGCTCTGTCACTGCTGCCGACAGTGCACTGACCTGTAGTTCACTTTGGAGGGAGCACAATTTGATTCCTTAGAAAGATCAATGTAGCAGAGCATTATGACACTAATAAAGCCACTCTGCTCTGCAGAGGTCTTAAGAAGTACTGAACTCTGCAGTTTAATCATTAGAAGAGATGGTGAGGACCTGGTGTGATTCTACTATGCCAAGGCTGTTGATTGTGTTCAATGTAATTACCAATCCATTTTGCCTTCCTGGTCAAAGGTCTCCCATTACATCCTGTTATATCTAATGAGTAAATTGTTGAGACATATCTCTAATGTTGCTTGACACCCACCTCTCCTACCACTCCAAACCCTGTACTGAATAATAACAGAAAGCTTTTGTATAAATTATGCCCCAGATTTGCTTGAGGCCAATAGAAAAGTATGTCTTTTATGGTCACTGTGAATTAATTCTTTATAAACATCATTTATTAGTTGTGAGTAATTTAGGAGATTATTGAATTGGTAGCAGAATAATAGAACTGACCTAGATTCAAATTCTGGGTCCACTTCATCACCATGTACCCACTGGCAAGTTGTTCCACATCACTGAGTTCTAACAATTGTACTACGTAAACTTTAATAGGAATGCTCTATCACACAGGCCTTTCAGGCTTTACTGGATGAGGAATGTGCAAAGCTTAAGAGCTCACCTACCCCTTGTGTACTCACAAACCACTGTATCTTATAACTATAGTGTAATTTGTGGGTAAGAAAAATCTATTGTTTCATGGACACTAATGTTAGAAATTTGAGAGACAATACTTTTACACAGAATGGAGAAATCTAAGAACATTACTTTTACTCAACACAGCTAAATTAAAAACTCGGAATTTTAACTCAAAACAGATTCATTTCAAGAACATACAAAACTAGACCAGGGCATGGCAGCTGGTGCCTACAATTCTTGTACTAATAAGACTGAAGCAGGAGGATGCCACAAATTTGAAATTAACCTGGAGATAGAGAGTGACATCCTATAAAACACAACAAAACAAAAACTAAAGAAAAAAAAACAGACAAAATGAAGCAACAGCAGCCAAACAGACTACACACTAAAATAAAACAGGCTCTTTCAAGAAAAGATCAGATGTGGGCACACACTTGTTTCAGTCATGGCAAACACTGAACACTCAGAGTACCATGCAACTAAGAACCACCTAAAAAATGTGGATGAACCTCTAATAGCTGAGTGTGTATTCCTGCAAAGAGTTTGTTGAAGGAGGGACAGAGGGGCAGAATTTCATTTTTTTTTTTCTATATGGGTTCACTGAGTAATTGAAACAGGCCTTCCTACATCATAAAAATCTCCATTTAAAAAGAGAAAGCCACTATGGGAAAGGAATAATGTATTAGGGCTAATTCTATTCTTAGTACATCTTCATAGGAAAGTGTGGGCTTAGATTAAAAAACAAAACAAAACAAAACAAAAAAAACCTACTTTAATAAAGGTTCTTAAATACTTCAGTCTTCCTTCTAGCCCAATACCCATCAGAAATAGTGTAAAGGAAAGGTTAATATGGCAAAGGAGGATGTGGACCTGTTTAGAAATAGTTCTTTTGGGTGAGTCCAGTCTTCATTGTCAGAATATCAGCAGTTCAGTTCATAGGAATCAGTATCAATAGCTTAATTTAGAACAAACAGTAAGACAATCAGCCCACATCCGTGGAAAGTGGCAAGAAACCACTGGAATATCACAAGAAGTTCTTTGCTGCATTTCTTTCTACAAAGTCATGACAAATGATGATCAGCAAAGAAGGCAAGGCAAACCAATGCCACAGCATCATCAGTGAAGACAAGTATCAGCAAAGCCCAATGAAGACCAGCAAAGAGTGGCAAGGTGAACCAATGCCACAGCGTTGTCCACTGTCTGTTGAGTTATACTTACACCCTTGCCAAACATCATATGTCCACTCAAGCATCTTCTCCAGCAAAAGATCACATGCTTTTTATCCAGGCAGCTTCCAGAAAAACACCACATGTCTCTTCTCAGCAAAATATCCTCCCACATGTCTGTCTTAGCAAAATATCCTCTCATAAGACAGTTTCCAGAAAAATATCAGATGACACAACTGAGTCTGCAAAGAAACCAGAAATTTCCCCTTCAGGAAAGACTCATAGTTGAGAGAAGAATGTTAGCCCTGAGGAAATCCTGCTCCTCCCAAGATCCAATCTTAACACCCAGCAAAGTGAACAGAATCCAAGCCAGTTAAACACTAAAGGAAACAGCAGCACTGACGCATTATAGACACAACCATCCAGACAAGAGAGATGGCTAGATGGGTAAAGTGCTTAGTGTACAGGCAAAGGGACCTGAATCCATATCCCCAGCATGCTTGTAAAAGTTCACCATGTTGGCACTTTGTCTATAACCATAGTGTGTGGGTGGCAGGGGGAGGGGGCAAGCAAATCTAGGGGACTTGCAGGTCAGTCAGACCAGTGTAAAAGGTAACCTCCAGGTTTGAGACCCCATCATAAAATAAATCTGAAAATGTAAGAAGACAACAGACAGCAACCTCTAGTTTGTACACCATGCTTGCACAGTAGAGCACTCTCAAACATATACATATACCACACACAGGCACATGTGCAGACAAACACATAAAAAAATAGAAAAATCAATTAAACCAATAGTTGGTTATTTGAAATATTGACTAAAATTGTTAAACATCTCGTCAAGCTAACCAAGGAAATATCAATTTTATCAATATCAGAAATAAAAGCATATATGTTATGACTGATTGTACATAAATTGATTATCAGATAATATGACCAGTAACTTTATATCCAAAAATTCAATAATTTAGAAAATATCAAGCATTTGTATTACTAGAATTTACTGGAGGATAAAAAGCATCCAATCATATACAAATTAAATGAATGAAACTTGTAGTTATGAATTTTCCCAAAGAAAAAAACACAGGCACAATTGGTTTTCCCAACAAATTCTTTCAAATACTTAGGAAAGAAATGATATCAGATCTATGACTATTTCACAGAAAGCAGAAAGGGAAGAAACATATGCACTTTTATTGGATCAACAGTATAAGAATACAAAAACTCAAGCAAATGAAACTATCAACCAGTGTTTCTCATAAGCACTGATAATACTTAACAAAATAGTAGCTAATAAAATATAGCAATATATAAGAAGGAAAATGCATCAAATCAGGTGGCATGCTTCTTGGGAATGCAAAGCTGTATTTGACAATCCAAAGTCAACCAAAGTCATTTTAGTAGTATGCTAAATACAAAGAATCTAACCCTAATATAGATTTAATAAAAATATCTCAAAATTTAATGTTCTTTGTTGATAATAGAAATTGTACTGTAAGAAAATGATCTCAGTCAAAAGTCTGTTGCTATGATCACAATAATGTTCCTCCTTCTGAGACTGGTAAAAGAACAGAATGGGTATGCATAACTATCTTCTTCAAACCATAGTAGCAACCACATCCTAAGCAAGAACACAAGAGAAAAAAAAAACGTACACATTAGAAACAAACAAACAAATACTCTTGCCTATATACAATGTAATTTTTAACTTGGAACAACTTAAATTTTTGAGACAGTTACTATAACAAATAACTAAAGTTTATAAGCATACAGGACACAAGCTCAGTATACAAGAACCCACCATATTTCTCTATAGCTACAATGACACATTGGAGTTATTTTAAAATTTTAAAAGTGATCAGAAAATAACATATAGCATAAAACTCCAAACAATGAAAGTAGCAAAGTATAAATCTATAGAGATACATAATTCACAATCTGAGTGCTGGAACATAAAAATTAAAGATTTTTCAAAGAAATTTGGGCTATATATCATATTAATGGCTTAGAAATTTCAATATTTTTAATATATGATACAATTATGTGGAAGATTATTTTTTTATTGTTGTTGTTTGATTGTGGTGGTGATTTGGTTTGTTTTGTAGATATCAAAAAGCCAACTCCAAAATATATTTGCAAATACAAATAATCAAAGAAGCTAAAATAGACAAAATGACTTTAAAAAAAAAACAGCATGTGAAAAGCCACCTTATCCTAACTTTAATACTTAATATAAAGAGTAGATGATGGAGTTGATGAAGGAAGATATAGATTAAGTTAGTAGTATGTAAGAGACCAAAAGTATGAGAGACACTGTTCTGTGAAGAATGCTTTAAGGGAATGAAAAGAATTAGAGGAGAAGTATTAGAAACTGCATATCTGATAAAGAATCGTACCTAGAATTCATGGAAAATGATGGAAATGTAAAAAGGACAAACAACTCAATGATGTCGTGGTGAAAGGACCAGCCGCTTCACCAAAGATTGCATAATTACGAGCACACTAATAAAACATGCTCAACACCACTAGCCATGGAAATAGGAGACACCACTACACATCCATTAGAAAAGCTAAAATTAGAAAAGCTGATCACATGTAGTTTGGGGAGGATGTATAAGAACTAGAATTCCCATATGTTTCCTGTGCAAATATAAAATGATACTTTAAATTGGGAAAATAGTTTGGCCATATCTTAGAACTTAAATATACACTTCCATATGGGCTAGCAATTCCACTTGGAAGTTTACACAATGGGAATTAAAACAAATCTTCACTCTAAGACTTATGTGGGAATATTCAAAGAAATGTCCTTTGCATCAAAAGCTACAGATAATCTAACTATGCATGAACAGGTAGAACTACTCATCAATTATTTATGAACCTATAGACACTTGGCAGCACGATTCTTTATCAGATATGCAATTTCTAATACTTCTCCTCTAATTCTTTTCATTCCCTTAAAGCATTCTTCACAGAACAGTCTCTCTCATTCTTTTGGTCTCTTACATACTACTAACTTAATCTATATCTTCCTTCATCAACTCCATCATCTACTCTTTATATTAAGTATTAAAGTTAGGATAAGGTGACTTTTCACATGCTGTTGCAATTTTTTTTAATGAAAATTTTTTTAAATGAAAGTAGTCATAAATATCTTACAGAGGAATAAACTTTTAACACATACTCATTAGTGAGTCTTCCATATTTATTATTTCTTTTATTTTTCTAAGAATATAACATGATTACATCATTCCCCCATCCTTTTCTTCCCTCTAAACTCTCTCATATACACACCCTTGCTCTCTTTTAATTTCATAGCTGCTTTTTCAATAATTTTTCATTACATACAAACACACATATATATGTATTATGTATATATATATATATATATATATATATATTTGTGTGTATGTTGGAATATATAATCATTATATATAAAACATACATATAATATATATATTGATTGCCATTACATATATACATACACATATATATGTATTTATTTTATTTATTCCCAGACACAAATTGCTCTTTCTGTTTAATGCTACTTTGTGTATGTTTTCAGGGCTACACTGTATTGGATAACCAACTGTGCTTTTCCCCGGAAAGATGGTTTCTCCCAGTCTCAGCATTCCTTAGTTCATCGAGTAGGGTTGACGCCTCATAGGCTTTCCCCACCCATTAGTATGTTTATTCTTGTTTTTCTTGTTCAGCTCACACTTAAGCAGTCGTATTAGTGAGACTTTATGGGTGTAGTTTTGACAGTAATTATGCTGAATTTTAAGAAGCCAAATGCCTGTATGGCTTATTATTCTATTTATATAAAATTCTAAACATGACAAACTAATCTGCCAGAAAATAGGTTAGTTGATGCCTGGGGATGGGAGAGGAGGAGGGAGGGATGGGAAGTATCAACACAGGGCAAGAGGAGATGCTTTTTGACACTACATATGTTCACACTCCTCATGTAGGGATGGTGCAGCATATGTATGTATGTCTGAGAGCATCAAATTGTGTGATTTATATATGTGTAGTTTATTGCATGACCATTATGCCTCAACATGCTACTTAAGAAGTTGCAATAGTTCTATATTTGTTAGTGTTTACTTATCCAAATTAAATGAGAAATGAAAGCATCACTTCTTGATTCCCCAAATTACCAATATTTAAATGTTCAAAGACCTTCAAAATGCAGAGTTAATTTCCTAATCAGATCATTTTGGAAGCCTTTGATATCTTCCCTTTAATTTAACATTAGAAGCCAAGGCTGAAAGCAACTGTCTCCTGCATCAGTCAACTAGGCTTTGTCTTTAACATTTAATTAAGGATGCAATGGAGGAAGCATTTGATTCTTCACTCCACCATTTCTTCTGGCTTCAAATGCATTTCAGAAGACGTGGCTGCTGGTTAAATCACATAAATATTGGACAGTTCACACCTATTTCCTGTAATCTTTGCCTGAACATGGTTCACAGCCCATACAGTCAGGAGCCTTGGAAGGTGACTATGCAACACTACTAGCAGACAACACCAAAAGGACACTTCGCTCAGATTCACTCCCCATCATGCAAAACACATAGGACGGATCACTGGAGCTTCATCGACACTGACCAATAGTGAATCCTTGCTGAAATACTCAGGCATTGAACTAGGCTCTTCAATTGTATACTCTTACATAATCTCTAATCTAAGCTACTCTGAATTTTTTTAGAGTTTATTTTTATTTTATATGGATGAGTGTTTATAGAAGTGTATGGGGCTGAAGAGATAGCTTAGTGGTTAAAAGCGTTACTTGTTCTTCCAGAAGTCCTGAATTCAATTCCCAACAACCACACAGTGGCTCACAACCATCTGTAATGGGATCTGATTTCCTCTTCTGATGTGTCTAAAAACAGCTACAGTGTATTTGCATAAAATAAATAAATAAATCTTTAAAAAATTAAAAAAAAAAGAAATGTATGTCTGTACACCAGACCCATGTAATGCCTGATAGGCCAGAAAGGAGTGTCAGATCCTCTGAGTGGCTCTGTGGGTGCAGGATGGAACCCCAATCTTCTGAAAAAGAAGTCAGCCAGTGCTTTTAACCACTCAGCCATCTCTCCAGCTGAGCCTCATTGTGCTACTTTTTAGTTAGCGCTGTTATTCTATAAATGAGAAGAATAAAGCTTAGAATACAAGTTTAATCTTGTGTTCTTTTGTATTCTTGCATTTGCTAAGATCATGAGCTTAAAGAGGTCATATATGAAATACACATCTGCTCTGGTCCTGAAGTGGGTGGCCCCAGAGGAAAGCCCAAAGTCAGACTGTACCTGAGCGAGAAGGAAGGAATTAAACTCCAAGTGTTGGACCCACACCTCTTATCTGTACTTATTTATCTGCAAAGTATACCATCCTCTCCTTCCATGTATTAGGTACTTAATATTTGCTAGGGTCAAGTATGCTTAAACCATGCATTTGCAATGCTCTCTAAGAGAATAGAAAACACACTATAGTGGGGTAACCAACACTGGATGGATGGATGGCTGTCGGTAGAGCAGATGTCAAGTGTGTTGTGTTTTATAAAAAGATAAAGAGAGAAGGAATATGTCTAGTGGATGTGCAGTCAGGGTAGGGGGAAGGGGGTGCCTCTACAGGCCCATGCTGAGGCATCCCTTACCCCTGAGGGACCAGCCATACAAGGTATAGCATAGAATAGAGTTTATTCGGGGCATGCGGAGGAGAGTTGAGGGAGTAGAGACAGAGAAAGGCAGAGAGAGAGAGAGAGAGAGAGAGAGAGAGAGAGAGAGAGAGAGAGAGAGAGGCTGGCCATGAGCACATGGAGAGAGAGGGGGAAAGGGATGGAGAGAGAGGAAAGAGCAAGAGCAAAAAAGCAAGAGAGCGGAAGGGGCAAGCAGCCCCTTTTATAGTGAGTCAGGTACAGCTGGCAGTTGCCAGGTAACTATGGGGCAGAGCCTGGACAGTGTGTGAGTCAGTTCTTGAAAAGTTAGTAACCAGGGAGCATGCATATGCCCATGACACAGGTGGTTACGTGGTCCTTCTGAAGTGACAATTTAATCAACACCATTAGTAGAGAATGTGTCACAGCGATGCATTTTACCACAACACCTGATCAGTTAAGGCACAAAGGTGATGGCATACTTAAATGGGAACCCAGTGGAGGCCTTTCTCTACCTTAGCCATTAGTCACTTTTAGAGCATCTCTCACTGATGCCTGAGTCACTGTTGGGTACTGGCCCTTTCACAAGTAGGGAAGAAACAACCTTGGCTGGCAATTAGGCTGGTACGGTGAGCACTCAATCATTCTCAACTAGATGCTGGATCCGTTCACATGCTACTGAACTCCAGAGGCGAGCAAGATGCTGTTCACAGGAAAAGCAAGACCAGAAACAATCCTGCAAGTTAATATCTACCTATGGTTAAGAAAAATGGTTTCAATTTGCATTGGTTGCTTGTGAGCAGGCTCCTGTAGGGACATCCTAGGGTATGGTGATTTCACAGCCTTGGAGCATTAACACACCTTGAGGCTATAGTTTGATAAAATTCTCTATTGTTGTCCTGGCAGTGGGCAGGAGCCCGAGGCCAGAGAACTCTTAATTGAAACAGTTGTGCATGGAGATTAGGTTCATGGTGCTCGCCAATCTGAAAGTACTATTGGGTGTTTTCTTCCAAATGAGTTCAATGAAGAATTCTACAAGAAATAAGGGCAAGAAGGAAGATCCTGTTGAAATGAAAAGAAAGATGCATTTTTGAAAAGTCTGCAGTTCAAATCTTGAATCTATGACCCCGTGTCTGTGTGACAGTGGCCTAATCTCAGTTTTCTTTCCTATACAAAAAGTATACTGGGGACAGCCTTAAATATGGCTTAAAATGATAATCCAAGTAAACAAATGTGTCTGTTACTTGGTAAGCCCTTAGTGACTGTATATTTGGAAATTTTAACAGCTCATGAAACATATGCAAAGGTAATGGATAATGGATGCTCTACAAAGAAACATCTGGAGAGAGACTATCTTGTAAAGATTACCAGAAATCTTGAGTTGAATCGAACTATGTTTCAGAAGTCATTTGTACATTACCAATTGCATGCTGTAAATACTTAAGTTTTTAACAAGTCTTTTTCTTCAGTAGCTGCAGCCAACAGCTTAGTTTACAAAGCAATTAGCTACTTATAATCCCACAGTGAGATTTAGAACAGATTTTTAATTTGTCTATCATAACACAAGATACCTTTGCTGGAATACTATGATCAACCAATAGATTCTTTAAGGAATATTTAATTCCTTAATTCTTTAAGGAATGTATTTTCTGGGAGTCAATTTTTGATTATTCGTATAATTTTTCTTTCTACAAGATTTGCAAAGACTGCCGCTAGTGCTGAGACCAACCACCATAGCTTTTGAGTTCTTCTAGATTTTATGGTAAAATATTCTGTCAGATTATATTACTTATTTCATGATTAAAATTAATTATAATGCTGCCTGTATTAGGAAATATAAACTTTATTTCCTTAAACTTATTTTTAAGTAATTCCCCAGCAACCAATGCTCAAGTGTAATTGCTGAGTCATCATATCATAAATCCCTATATGGTTAGTGTTATTAAAAGGAAAAAAACCCTCTCAAACCATTTACCAGGATAACCATATAATTCTTTATGTGCATAGGGAGGGAGAAACAACGGAACCCCCTGTTTGCTGACACTTCCTGTCACCTCTTAGCTTCAATGGTCTTTTCTCTTTCAGCCACCTTAGCAAGTATACAGTTAGATAGCATTGTGGTTTGATTTTCATTTTCTAATGCCCAATGTGACTATCTGTCACTGCATGTGTTCCTCGGTAAGAAGTGTACTCATCTTCTGTCTAGCTTCAAACTAAATTATTTTTCTTTAATATTGAGTTTAGAGATGGTTTGAAATGTTTCCTTTAGGTTGGAAATGGTCCTATGTACTGATTGTTTTCTTTAATAGATCTTTGGGTACCATTGCTTAAACTTTACAATGTGCTTTTAGTGTCATAGCCAAAATATCCACCTATTTTTATATAAATGTTTACTTTTATATACATATTTAAGTATATGATCCATTTTGATGTGTGTATGACATATTTAGGAAGAGATGTTTTGGTGGGGGCTTGATTTGGGAGATTTTTTTGGCCTATGTCATTTGTCAAAAAAAAAATAAATAAATAAATAAATAAACCTAACCTTCCTCTGATAAAGAGAGCTTTGTGTCTTTATTAAAAATTTTTTTTAAAAAGACTGTGATCATATAGATCTACTTCTATATTCTTTTTTGTTCCATTGATCTGTGTGTCTGCCCCTCTGCCAACAGGACCATCTCTTGATTAATTTGTCTATAGAATAATTCCCTCTATATTTTATTCTTTTTAAAAAGTGATTAGTTATCATGAGTCTTTCAACTCTAAGTATACCTTTAGTGTGTGTGTGTGTGGTGATGTGTGTCTGTGTGTATGTGTGTGTATGTATGTATGATATTCTGGGATTTTGATGTGAATTATAAAAATCTATAGATAAATTTGGGAAGAATTGGCGCCTTCCCTGTGTTGTGGTCTTCCAGCACATGAATTGAGTTTTGAAACTTTTAAATATTACTTTCCCATAGATACTAGTGAGTCTGGTTTCAGTGCTAACATAGACTACAAGAAAGAGGATTGCTCCTCATTTAAAAGCAGAACTGTCGTCAACAACTTGTTCCAGTTGCCTGAGAACCTAGTAAAAAAGAAACTAGAAACTAGGCAAATTTCTGCAGATAGATGACAGACCTCAGAAGCAGGCTCTGAGCATTGATTTCCCCTGAACAAATGTCCCACACACCATGGTACCCAGAAAGAAGAGCTCTGATAAGAATTTGAATGACCCCCTAAGCACCTCCAGGCTACAGTGAGAATTTGGAGCCATTGGAAGTGCATATTCATGGAGCTTAGCACTTATTTGTAGATTTATATTCCATGAACCTTTCCAAGCACTAAATTGGAAACCATGAAGAATTCAGAGAAAATTGCCCATCTGATGTGACTTGGGGAGACAGCGATATTGCTGCAAACTTCCAAGATCAGTATCTTCTATACTACCTATGGGGCAAAGCCTTAATCTACATTTAGAAAGAAAACATAGTATTGGGATCCTCTAGAAGCCTAGTGAAGCTGAGAGAAAATAAGAAACCCCCTTTACTGAGGAGAAGGTAGGAATGCATGCTATGCAATGGCTGTGTCTTGAAGAAAGCAGGGTGCTTATGAAGGTGAAGCCTCTGAAACTCAGGGTACTGTGTCATTAAGATGACATACACTTAATACACTTAACCCACACCACCTGCTGCTTCTTTCTTCTAAGAAACGAGCAAACACCCAGCACAGACAGTCATAGGACACAAGGAGGAGAAGGCAAGAGAACTATTCTCTCCCCAGCATCACTCAAAGGGAAAGCAACAATGTGAGCGGAAACTGGAAAGAGAATCCCCAACAAGCCAGCTCACACACGGCTCAAAGCATCAATATACAAAATTAGAGCTCTCGAGAGATAAAAAACAAACAATACAGCCTAGGGATTGCTCAGCTGGACACAGACCTGCACAGTTCAGACCCACCAGAAGGAAAAGTAGGTTAATCTGAAAGCCTGCATTCCAAGCTCCTAAGGCAGCTGATACAGAAGTAGACTGATGCTCAAGGTCAGCCTAGAATACAGAGTGAGTTTTAAGGCAAATTAAGAAGACCCTGTCTCACAATAAAAATTAAAAAGGGGCTAAGGATATAAGTAAATGATAGAGTGTTTGTCTAGAATAAAGGAGACTTAAGTTCAAAGTGTGTGTGTCTGTGTGTGTGTGTGTCTGTGTGTGTGTCTGTGTATATGTGTATGGGCACATGTATGGGTGCTACACCTGCGTGCACAGGTGGGTGTACATGTGCATGTGTGTTACTATAGAACTTTCAACTTTTATCAGAAGCATGAGATTCGGTAAAGCAGACTCTTAGGTGACAAACAATCATCTGAACAAGTCTCTAATATGAGATAGATATTGGAACTATGAAACACAGAACTTGAAACACTTGCAGGTCTATTGAAAGCATCCAGGGGAAGGTAACGACAGGCAGTGTCATGTGAGTAATTCCAGGAGAGCTGAAATGTAGAGGAGCTGACTAGATAAAGCAATCCCTTTTCCAGTTCTTCTGCTTACCAAGTCCGAAAGATCTCTCCAGTTGGAGGTAAAGCGCATCACGGTTGGAGGTGAAGCACATTGTTTTGTTTGGTTTTGTTTTTTTCTCTTTGTAATAGCTGTGTTGATTAAACAGAAATGGTCAAGAATGAAAAGATCTCTGGATTCCCACATGCTAGATTCCTAGACAGAGAACGACCTGGGTCTGGATTGTTCCTGCTCCCAGTTTGAAAAGATCCACCCAAGCAAAGTCCTCAAAGTTGAGTGGTTCTAGTCTATTCCTGTAAATCACAGCATCCTGGATCCTCACTCCCATATCAAGTCAAGTACCCATCACTCTCCAACAAGGCTGTTTTCTACCCTTTCTTTCTAAGAAGCTATTGGTTTTGCATATGGTGACTGCAGAGTTGAAGAAAGAGAAGTTTCACCCCATGAAACCATGAAATAGAACCAAGAAATACATCAACAAGACTCTGGCCACAACATACTTTACACTGAAAATACAAAAATGTTATATGAACTTGGCAATTTTTTCTTAGATATTTTGTTTGTATGAGTTTCTATTTCGTCCAACAAAATTTATCCTCCATGCATAAACAATTGTTTTTGAGCAATACATTCTAAACCTTGGAACGTAAGGGAAACACACAAAAAAATAATCTATCAGACATAGAAATGTCTAGATAAATTTGATTAAATTTTCATCCCATCACCTTAAAGAATGATGCCATAAAAATAAGATTTCAGTGGAAATATACATTTCAAGTAATTTAAAAAGCTTAACACAAGCACTTTATTAGTCCTTTGAACTAACTTGATGTTGTGGTACACTTGGAAGGCACTGTTAAATTACAAGAGAGTCAGGTAAAAACTCAGGTCCCTGCAAAAATGAGAACAGCAAATAAATTCTACATAATTCACATAGCATTATGCTCTTTTCAGGTTCAGAGATGTCCTTGATCAAAATTAATATGTCATATCCATATGTTAATTATGTGCCTCTTTCCCTTAAGGATCAGTTATACCTGTAAAGATGAGGAAGTGGGTTAGAAGTTTTAGACTCACACTGGTATCATAGACATTGAATTCCAAGTACAAGTCATAGCCACCAATAGATATGGGGCATCCAATTTGAATCAGTTTATACAAATACTTTCCATAGCAACAACTGAGAGTGCATTGCCTTAAGGAGAGTAGCTGGGTCAGGCTGAGAACCACTTACCAGAACATGTCAAATTTAACCACCACTATTTCCCTTTAGTTTTTAAACCATTATAATTTTTAGGTCATAAAAGAACTAACATTAGCTCAATGACAGCGATGACATTTACAAGATGAGATTGCTGCAGAGTGAAAGAAAAAAACAAACCAAAAGTAAGTGGTCTTCCTGTGAGTCCTAGTAAATCTCAAGGTCAAGCATATTAATTCCTTACATAATTAGACATACTTGGGGATGGCAGTCAGTTTAACATTAACTATGTAAAAGAAAACACTTGGGAGGAGGAGTAGATGCAGGGAGGGGAGGTGGGGGGGGAAGAACTGGGAAGAGAGTAGGGAGGGGATAGGTCAGAATGGAAAGTAAACAAATTAATTTGAGAGAGGTGGAGGAGAGGGGGAGGGAGAAGGAGGAGGGAGGGAGAGGGGAGGGGAAAGGAGAGGAGAGGAGAGGAGATAGGGAGAGGAGGAGAGATAGGGAGAGGGAGGGAGAGGAAAAGGGAGAACACTTTACCATTTCATTATTCTCAGATAAGTAGGTCAAGGGTGTCATTCTGAGCTGAGATCAGTATCAGGTTCTCCAGAAAGCAGAGTTGGGGCTTGGAAATGGGGGCTAGTAGGTATGAGGGCAGGGGAAGAAGAAAAGGAGACCTCTTTCTCTTTCAGACTTCTTCAGAGAAGGCTCAGCAACATGGGGACTGGAAATGCACTCAAGAAACTGTGGTCTGTCTGCCTAAGCATGTGTCAGGGCAGAAACTAGAGCTGGTTGGAGAGAAATGATTAGGGCACCAGAGACATATGCTCCAGCCTTCTGAATACACTTTACTGAGAGCAAGAGCTCTGAACCTTGTATGCAAGTGTTGCCATTGTGGAAACAGGAAATCGGGTAACAGTAGACTTTCCAAGTACAGGCTTCTACTTGGGTGTGTGAAGATGTGGTCTTCACATAATCTAAACTCTTTGCTACAGATTGAATATTTGTTTACCTTCAACATGTATATGTTGGAATCTGAACCCCTGATGTGGTTCTGTAAGGAGGTAGAACTTTGGGGATAATGTGATTACATCATAAGGTCACAGCCTTATGAATGGTACTAGTGCCCTTGTAAATTCTGTTACAATAACTAATGTATGGTGTAGGCAGCCATGTTTAAGATAGCACCTGGGACGGTTGCAAAGTCGTATGACTAGCACCTGACGATGTAGGCAGCTGGTTTCCAGAGTGGCCAGCTCAGCTAAACTGGTAAACAAGTCCTTTGTGCATGTGTTGGCCTCGTGCCCCTCCCGAGCGGGCTTATGCTAATGAGGTATTGGCAGCTTAACCTATCCTGAGAGAACACATCACCCAGCCTGCCTTGGGCAGATATATAAGCAGTTCGTTTCCGCTGCTGGGGGTCCCCGTCCATAAGTCAAGATTCGTTCCTGCAATAAAGCTGTCTGAGAAGGATCCAATCGTGTGGTGTCTTAATTGCTGGTCAAGGCGGACTCGACAGTATGGTACTTTCTAACTGCCTAAGACATGAATAAAATATGAGGTCCCTATATTTTGTTACACCTGGATCTGCAATATGGTGGCTATACCCTGGTGTTGCTCAGTGTGTCCCCTCACCTACCTTGTATAAAGCCCTGTGCTTAATCCCTGTTACTACATGTACATACAAAGAGTGGATCAATTCTATGTTAATAGGCCACCTGTAGTGTTCTGATTCAGAATGCCCCCCAGGCTCAGATAGTTTCATACTTAGTCAGCAGTGGTGGCCCTGCTGTTTGGAGAGGCTTAGAAGGCGTGGCTCTGCAGAGGAAGTGCATTACTGGGCATAGTCTTTGAGAGTTTAGAGCCTTATGCTACATCCTGTTTTCTCTTTCTATATCAAGCTTGTTGTGTTTATAAAAAGATAAAGAGATAATGTGTTCTGTGGGTGTGTGGTGAAGTATGGGGCAAGGGGGTATCTCAGCGGGCCCATGCTGAGGCATCTCTTCCCCCTGAGGGATCAGCTACATATAGTAGCATAGTATAGAATAGAGTTTATTCAGGGCATGGGGAGGGGAGCCAGGAGGGTAGTAGAGGCAGAGAGATAGAGATAGAGATAGAGATAGAGAGAGAGAGAGAGAGAGAGAGAGAGAGAGAGAGAGAGAGAGTAGAGGCTGGCCATGACCATGTGGACAGAGGGGAAAGGGAAGGGGAAAGGGCAAGGGGACAGAGGGATCAAGAAAGCAAGAGTGTGAGAGGTCAAAAGAGAGAGGAGGGGGCAAGCACCCCCTTTTATTGTGGGCCAGGCCTACCTAGCTGTAGCTAGGTAACTGGCGTTTGTGTTTAGACAGAATGCTAGCAATGCTTGCTTGCTTGAAGATGTGAGCTCTCAGCTTCCTGTTCTTGCTGCCAAGCCTTCGAAACTGTAAGTCAAATAAACTCACAGTCCTCTAAATTGTCATTGTTTATGACATTTTATTCCTGTCACAAACAGGTAACTAATACACCCCCCTAAGCCAAACTCTTGTCACAAAATTTTCTGTAATGGAAACTCTATATCCCTCACTCTTTTAAGGGAGTGGGGTTATCAGAAAAAGACACAATGACTTATTTCTTCCTGTCTGAGGGCTTTAATTGTTCCTTTCCATATAACCTCCTGCACCTCCATCTCCCTCAGTCCCAGTGACTACCAGCTACTCTGAAAGCATATTTCCTAAGCTAATTGTATGACATGCTAAAAATAACCAATAATTATGTACTATACATTTCTCTATCACTAGCAGTAATGGCTAATGCCCTCTTGACAGAATCTAAAGTCTTTGAGGTGATGGCTGTGTTAATTAGTTCAACTTCATCACTCTACATTGTGTTCAGAAATCACAGCTCTGCTTTTGCTGCAACTAAAATTTGTAAATACAAATCTGAGCAGACAGTTTCATGAGTTCAGCCATCTCAGGAACTAGTTCCATCCTGCTGGCAGGGCCAAAAACTGAGTTCATGTTGCAAGGCCTCCAAACCAACTTCTATGCTGCTTCTTCAAGTGTTTCTTGTGTAAAGAGGGAAGCTGCCAATAATCTAAGACACACCAAGTTGCCTGTCTTGGCTTAATTGACTATGTGCAGCTTGCCCACTCCTTTGTTCCCTTATCATTCTAAATTCTGGACCAGAGTCAAGGCAAGAACCTGACTCCAAAAGCTGAATCAAGGGCCCAGAAACCAGGTGACCCAGATAAGACCCAGTCACCAACATTAACATCCTGCTGAAACTCCTGTGTCAAAATATGATTGGTTGATGCAACGGCCCATCCCACTTCCCCTTGCTTTGTGTTCTCATCTTATAAAAATATTGTTCAATTTCCCTTCCAGGACAGGATTCAGATCCTAAACTGGACGCTTCTCTGCATGCGCAGAAAATAAAGCTTTCGTTTTTAAGCTTCTGCCTCTGATGTGAGTTTTCTCAGAAACAAAAACTAAATGCTAAGGGAAAGAAACTGAGGAACAGAGTTTTAGGGATTCTAATGTAAAAGCTGTAGGAATGAAATAAAATGAAAAGCCCCAAGTAAAATCCATTTAATGGCCAATGATCTAATGAAAGGAAGGGAAGGCTCAGACAGGGTAAGAGATTCTCATCCGAAGTCCTTTCTTTAATCCGAGGAATAGGGAACAGGACAGCTCCCTGGTCCCCCAAGAGTAATTTAATGCTTCTCTAATCTTCAGAGCACACTATTCATCTAACCCCATCTACTGCTGTGGAGTACCAACAACAGGAAGGTGGGACCTGCAAACACCTCCTTTGTCTACCTCTGCATTCAGGTTCTGCCACGTGAGAGATATTGAAGATGCATTCGTTTAAGAATTATAGGAATTATCAAAAAGACAGTTTTAGGGGCTAGAGAAATGACTCAGGAGTCCATTTTCTGCACTGGGAGAGGACTTGAGTTTGGTTCTCTGTGTTCATTCTGCACAGCTCACAGCTGCCTGTAACTCTTGCCACATGTCATATAGATTGTCTCATAAATGCCTGTAACTCTGACTCCAGGAGAACTGATACCTCATTCTGGTCTTTTCCTTGAGAACCTGCACTTTCATAAACTAACATATATAACACTAACAGACATATATACATGATGTTAAAATAATAAAAAAGTTTTAAAAAAATAGAAGGTTTTCAAAATTAGTCTATTTGCCAAGACATCTCTGGAATTCTCATAAGTCAGTATAGAACATCAGCAAAGCAGATCTGGCCCTCATCAAAAGTGAGATATTTTCAACCAAGTTAGGATCAAACAATTGATCTTCCATCTCAATATAAAATAGTAATAGTTATGAAAACTAAAAACAAGACCATCTTATAAATAAGTTCAGAACAATATTACAAACTTGTATGACATGCATTTGCATTCAAAAAATTTGAATATTAAAACTGAATGCCTTCAATTAAAGAAATATTGATATTGTGGTGTTTTATTTCTGGAGCTGCTGCAAAATGCAAACAATAAATAAAACATTTTCAAATGAAAGTAACCTCACCTACATCACTACAGATGCACATTGTGAGATTTGACAATGTTATTAAACATAGACCGCACATAAGCACTTAAAGTTTAGCCTGAGTATTTGCATGTGTGTCACTGGCTTAAAAGAAATCGAAGGCACACTAATAGAATGCAAAAGCAAAAAAAGACAGTCTCCAGTATCCTGGATGCAACTCAAAGCCAATTTCACCTTAGCAGTCTGGAATGCCAGGAACAGATGGTCATCGATACCATGGTAATCACTTTATCATCAGCATATGGAAAAGGGCTGCTCACAGTATACAGCCACAGCGTTGGCACATTGAAGCCAGGCCCCAGAGTGACCCACACTCTTTTACAAAATTGGCTGCCTTCAGCTTCACTTAGAACGCTTCACTTCATAACATTACTCCCCTTCTTGGTGAGAAATTTAAGGGAAGGCTCACTTGTTATCCTAATTGCTAGATAATAATCAGGAGTGATTGAAGCCTGTGTTACTATGGTAACTGGGGTCCAACTGAGTAGCTGTTCTCTTATTTCAGAGAATTAAACCTCCGTGTTAGTAAATTAGTGCCAAAGTCACTTCCATTCTTCCACTGGATGCTAACCCTGGTCCCTCCAAACCATTCTCTGTGGCACCATAAGGTGATAAGCCACAACCTAGCATTGAGCAACAGCTAAGTAATGAACTTGTTTTCAGAAGTCCATTACCATTTCTAGACAACACAGAGCTTTTTTTCCAATCTTAGCACTATTGATAATTTGGGCTGGATAATTCTTTTTAGGAAAGTGTGTCCTGTCCATTGCAAAATCTCTAGCCTACCTTCTGGGTATCTGCAGCAGAAATCGCCCCAGTTGTAATAACAGATTTTAAATGGCTTCAGAAATTGACAAAAAAAAGTCCTCTGGAAACAAACTGCTAACATAAAGCAAAGTTCAATGGATGAAAAGGTTTGCTAAAAGAAGCAAATATGGCTGACACATCTGGATGCATAAACCATAATCCTAATAATTTTTGGAATATGTGCTTATGTTATTAGATGATGGTTGATTTGTTTGCTAATTATAGGACCCTGTACTATTGAGCTTAGCTTTGTATTGCTTTTACTTTTGTGGATAGAACCATCTCTTTTCCAGAAATTAAAGCTTATGCAAGTATAGCTGTCAGTAGGTGTCTGGCTGGGAACTGGCCCACCTGGTTGTTTGATCTACAGAGGTTATTTTGGGTTCTGCCTTGTTTTTGTTCTAAATCCTTTCCCAGTGTTCCATTAGCTATTGTCTATGAGGTATTGTCAATGAGACACTGCACTGAACAAAATATAAATGAGCAAATATAAAATGAAAAAGGTGCCGTCTGCTTTCTGGGAACCCAACAATGAGCAGATGTATTCTGAAGCTGCATTTAGGTTCATATTTCTTTGGAAGAGTGTTAAAAGCAATCTTCCTGAAGTGCAGGATGGAGGGTTTGGGATTTTGTGCTGCTGCTTCTTTTGAAACTCTTAATGCTGGGCTCTACATTTTCCCAGCAGCCCTTGCAGAGCAAATGCTGAACACTCTTACCCTATCATCAGATACTCTACTACTCCCTCAGTGGGTTTCACAGACAGTAGGGCCGAATTGTTCCAAGCTGGCAAGTCTTTTTAGGAGTCCTCTATGCAAGTCCTCAGCAATAAACCCTCTGCTCTGAGAAACAAAGCAGGATATTCACACCCTCTCTTCACTTCTGTGTCTTGTCACTCTCCTGTCCCTTCAACAAGGTGAGGATGCTCACAGCTATGGCACTCAGTTAAGAAACTTTCAGCAGGTTATTCGTGGTCATCAAACATGTGTTTTGAATCCTAATTAAATATTAACTTTTGGAGCATGCTTCAAAAATACAACTGGAGATTATCAAAAAAAAAGAAAGGCAGAGCTGGAAGGTATGACTCAGTAGAAAAAGTAACTGCCACACAAGTGTGAGTAACGGGAATTCTGACACCCAGCATCTGCCTGTATATGGCAGCCTCCTGGAAATTCTAGCACTCCAGAGGCATAGGCAGTGGATCCCCAGGACAAGACGGCTAGCTGAACAACCCAAAGTCACAGTGCTTGAGCTCTTGGTTCAACAAGAGATTTAGCCTCAGTAAATAAGTAGAAAGCTATCCAAGAAGACACGGATGCCAACTTTTGACCTCCAAATGCATGCACATATGTCTATACAAACCTACACATACACAGTCCCTACACATGCTACAGTGCATGCATACATGCACACATACCACATAGCCACACACATGCAAAGAAAACAAAACAAGAAAATGCTACCACTGACCTAAAAACTCATCCCAGGACACAGTGCCTATTACATTCCTGGAGCTTGTCACCTTGCCAAGCATAACAACCAACACACATGCACACAACATGCATGCTCTTGGGACAGCACCTATTCCTAGATGCTCTAGAAACAAAGGGTGTTTGAGCCTCCCACATATCAAACACCAGCTAAGGAATTTTCTCTGCACACTTACTTCACGGAAAGAGCTAGCTATAAAAGTGGAACTCCATGCAAAAGTACACAGAACGTTGAAGGACTAACAGCTCATCCTACCAAAAAGGTAATCTCAAACAAGATTCTAATCCTAACCAGAATCTCAATAAAAAAAAATATTTAGATGTATTTAGTGATGCCTTTTTATAAAGTTATATGGCCATCTACACCCTTCTTTGATTGCTGTTTGTATATTCTTTGTCTAAGAACTGTGTGTGTGGTTGTTTAAATATGGTTGGCCCATGGGAAGTGACACTATTAGAAGATGTGGCCTTGTTGGAGTAGGTGTGGCCTCGTTGGAGGAAATGCATCACTCTGGGAGTGGGCTTCAAATCTCTGCCAAGTGCAGAAGAGTCCGTCTCTCCTGCCTGCTGTTGGATCAAGATGCAGAACTCTTAGCTCCTTCTCCAGCACCATGTTTGCTGCCATGCTGCCATGCTTCCCGTCATGAGATTAATGGACTGAACCTCTGAAACTATAAGTCAGCCCCAATTCAATCCTGTCCAGTATAAGAGTTACCTTGGTCAGGCATCACAGCAATATAATGTGGTTTGAATATGCTTGGCAGCGGACAGCATTGTAACATGAGTAGAAACAACAGGCATTTGGGCAACTTCTTCATGTAACTTGCTTGTCCTTTCAGGACCTGCTTGGACCCAATCATGCATATACCACTTCCATATGCATATACCACTGCTGCTGTGCACATCCTACTTGATGACTTGGTGGGTCCAATAACACCCATCTCATGATGGGCAATTCAAGTCACATGGTAACTTGGTGTCCTATTGTCAAACATTCAGTTTCCACTGAGGTCCAATAACAAGCCAAGAGCTGTTTTTCAAAGTGAGAATAGTTGTCTGAAGATGATGGTAGAGCCTTGCTCCAAAATCCCAAAGGTCTCTTTGGTGATTCAACTATAGGGCCCTACCAGAGGCTCCAAACAGCATCTCTATCTGCCACTGACACCTTAAGTACCATTGGGTCTGTACATGAAGCTAGCAGCTTTTGAGTCACTTGTAAATGGGTCTGAGTAACACACCCAAATGAGGAATGTGCTGTCCCAGAATCCAAATAGACCCACTTCTTGGTGGTGGGAGGGGCCAGGTGCAATAGCTTATCTTTCACATTAGAAGGAATATCTCTGTGTGCCCCACACCACTAAACTCCTAAGAATATCACTGAGGTAGATGGTCCTTGAATTTTGGTTGGATTCATTTACCATCTTCTGATATGCACATGTGCTACCAATGAGTCCAAAGTGGTTGCTACTTCCTGCTCACTTGGTCCAATCAGCATATCATCAATATAGCATACCAATGTGATATTTTGTGGAAGAGACAGACAATCAAGATCTCTTCTAACTAAGTTATGACACAGGGCAGGAGAGTTAATATATCCTTAAGATAAAACTCTACAGGTATACTGTTAGCCTTTCCAACTGAAAGCAAATTGCTTCTATTGGTCCGTATGGGCAGGTACTAAGAAAAAGACATTTGCAAGACCAATAGCTGCATACCATGTGCCAGGAGATGTGCTAATTTGCTTAAGTAAGGAAACTAAATCTGGTACAGTGGGTGACATCAGAGTAACTACCTGATTTAGTTTTCAATAGCCAACTGTCATTCTTCATGATCCATCTGTCTCATGTAATGGCCAGATACGAGAGTTAAAGGGACATGTGGTGCGAACCACCACCCCTGCATCTTTCAAATCCTCTATGGTAGCACTAATTTCTGCAATTCCTCCAGGAATATGATACTGTTTTTTATTTACTATTTTCTTTGACAGAAGCAACTCCAAGCCATAATAGACCTCACTCGACAGGTGAGGGAACCAGTGAGAATTCTGCCAACTTCTAAGTATATCTACCCCAATTATACATTTTGGAACTGGGGAAATAACCACAGGATGACTTCAGGGACCTACTGGACCTACTGTGAATCAGACATTAGCCAAAACTTCAGTAATAACCTAGCCTCCCTAAGCCCTTACTTTAACTGGAGGGCCACAATGTTTCTTGGGATCTCCCAGAATCAGCATCAGTTCAGAACCAGTATCAAATAGACCCTGAAAGTCTGATTATTTTCTTCTTCAGAGTATACAATTACCGTTGTGAAAGGCCATAGGTCCCTCTGAGGAAGAACTGGAGAAAGTCTAACAGCAAAACTTTTAAGTCTTATCAAGGTCCTTCCTCAGGAGAACCTGGCCACCCCTTCATTCCAAGGGTTCTGGGTCTGCAGACAGGCTCAAGTCTGGAAATGGATTCACTGGCCAAGATTGCCTGTAGGCAGCCGTGGTTATGACCAGCACCTGACAATGTAAGCAGCTGGCTTCCAGAGTGGCCAGCTCAGGAACTGGTAAACTGTAGGCAGCCGTGGTTATGACCAGCACCTGACAATGTAAGCAGCTGGCCAGCAAACAAGTCCTTTGAGCATGCGTCGGCCTCGTGCCCCTTCTGAGTGGGCTTATGCTAATAAGGTGTTGGCAGCTTAACCTATCCTGGGAGGACACATCACCCAGCCCGCCTAGGGCAGTTATATAAGCAGCTCCTTTCTGCTGCTTGGGGTCCAGGCCTTTCCCTTCCCTTCCTGGTCCAGGTCCCCCGTCCAGTTCCCCATTCCTATGTCAAGAGCCGTTCCTGGATTAAAGCCAACTGAGAAGGATCCTACCGTGTCGCGTCTTACTTGCGGGCCAAGGCGGACGCGACATATGGTGGCCCGTACGGGGAAACTGAGGACTTCACCTTCGTTGGATTCAGAACTCAGCAGCTAGGAACGGCGGCGGTACAGGTATAGTTATTGCCACAGAAAGTGCCCAGTGAGTAGGGCCGTCACAAGGTCCGCGGTAAAAGCGGCGTCACAGAAAGTGCCCAGTGAGTAGGGCCGTCACAAGGTCCGCGGTAAAGCGGCGTCACAGAAAGTGCCCAGTGAGTAGGGCCGTCACAAGGTCCGCGGTAAAGCGGCGTCACAGAAAGTGCCCAGTGAGTAGGGCCGTCACAAGGTCCGCGGTAAAGCGGCGTCACAGAAAGTGCCCAGTGAGTAGGGCCGTCACAAGGTCCGCGGTAAAGCGGCGTCACAGAAAGTGCCCAGTGAGTAGGGCCGTCACAAGGTCCGCGGTAAAGCGGCGTCATAGAAAGTGCCCAGTGAGTAGGGCCGTCACAAGGTCCGCGGTAAAGCGGCGTCACAGAAAGTGCCCAGTGAGTAGGGCCGTCACAAGGTCCGCGGTAAAGCGGCGTCACAGAAAGTGCCCAGTGAGTAGGGCCATCACAAGGTCCGCGGAAAAGCGGCGTCATAAGGTCCGTGGTCATAGGTCCATGGTAAAGTGGCAATTGAATCACGAGAAACCTTAGAAGTATCATGTTTGTGTTTGTTGTAGACCAGGTGTGGGTCGGTCTGGGTGTCGTAATTATGTTTTTCCTAGTATGTAGTCTTTGTTTCTGTTTAAATTGTCATTGTCCAAGACATAAGTGTAAAAAAAATAATAAAGGACGAAAAAGGGCCTCCAACATCTATCCTAGCACAAAAGATTTAGAGACAGAGAGTTCCTCCAGCTCCGATAGCTCAGTTGAGGAGGAAGGAGGGAACTTAGGCAAGATGGAGAGAGAAGAAAAGTTAGAAAAGATGGAGGAGGATCAAGAGAACCTATCAGTTGAAAGGGAGTCTGTGACCCTCTCTAGGCGGAGGAAAGGCAAACATGGGGCGGAGAAGCTTAAACCACCTGCTTGGGAGACGCCCACAGCTCCGCCCCTAGGCCCGCCTCCATATGCGGAGGTTCCTCGGGCCGGTCCACCCCCAGGGACTCCAGGGACTCAATCGTTCTGCCCTGAGACTTGGAAGGAAGCGCGTATGGCCTTCCCAGTTTTTGAAGATCCAAATCAACAAAGATATCATGAGCACTTGGATATCAAAATGTTAAAAAATCTTGCAGAATCAGTCAGGGCTTACGGCGTTAATGCTTCCTACACGCAATCCTTGATAGAAAGGATAGCGACACAGGCCATGACACCATCTGATTGGATAAGTACTGTGAAAGCCTGCTTAACTATGGGGCAATATCTTGACTGGAAATCTATTTACAGTGATTATGCTCAAAGACAGGCTCAAGCCAATGCCGCCGCAGGACAGCCCTTATGGAACCTGGATATGTTTCTAGGTCAGGGACAATGGGCAGGTAACCAGACAGCATATCCGCCAGCGGTGTACGACCAAATTAATGCCATGGCTGTTAGAGCCTGGAAAGCTCTACCCAATAGGGGAGAAGTTTCTGGCAATTTAACAAAAATCCTCCAGGGTCCTAATGAGCCTTTCTCCGACTACGTGGCTCGCATGATGGAAGCCGCAGGGAGAATATTTGGCGATCCTGATACAGCCATGCCATTGATAGAGCAATTGGTGTTTGAACAGTGCACCAAAGAGTGCAGGATGGCCATCACCCCCTGGAAAGCAAAGGGCTTGCAGGCTTGGATGAAGGCTTGTAGGGAGATTGGTGGACCATTGTCCAACTCTGGCTTGGCAGCTGCAGTTATGCAGTTGTCTAAGGGTAAAGGCAGGACCCCTGCTGCAGGGGCTTGCTTCAACTGCAGCCGCCAGGGACACTTTAGGAGTCAGTGCCCCCAAAGAGACAGGGAAAGACAAAGAGACAGGGAAAGACAAAGGAATACCCCTCGTCTGAGGCCGCCAGGAATATGCCCAAAATGTCACAAGGGTAATCATTGGGCCAGTGAATGCAGATCGACAAGGAACCCTGAGGGCCAAACGCTGCCTTCTGGTTATGGTAGTACGCAGTCAAAAAACGTGCAGCGGGGCCCACGCTTCCAGGGCCCTTAAATATATGGAGCAGTAGAGGGGCAGAGTCAGCCCAACCTACACCGCCCGAGCCTTGGAGAGCCACTCCGGGTTTGGCAGGGTTGGAGCCTCGGAGAGCCACCACGGGCTCAGCAGGGCTGGATCTGCGCTGCACCACCAGACTCGTATTAACACCCCAAATGGGTGTGCAACCTATTGAGACTGACTTCCAGGGCCCACTGCCTCCCGACACAGTGGGTCTACTGATAGGACGCTCTTCTTCCACCCTAAAAGGTCTCATGGTACATCCTGGTGTTATAGATGCCGATTTTGAGGGTGCAGTTAAGATCCTTGCCTCCTCTCCGCAGGGTATCGTGGCCATTTCACCAGGAGACAGAATTGCTCAAATAGTAATGCTACCCAGCTTACATAATGTGTTCCCCAGTAAAAATGTAATAAGGGGAAATAAAGGCCTCGGATCCTCAGGGACTGAAGCCGCCTTCTTATCTTTAGATTTGGACCAAAGACCTATAATAGAATTGGAAATTAATGGCAGAAAAATATTGGGCCTATTAGACACAGGAGCTGACCGTAGCATTATAGCCCAAAAAGACTGGCCTAAAAACTGGCCTATTCAAGCATCAACCCAAACCCTACAAGGCTCGGGTATGCAAAATCGCCCGATTTAAGCGCAGGTACATTATTTTGGAAAGACAAGGAAGGAAATGAAGGCACCTTCCAACCTTATGTGTTATCTTTACCTATTAGCCTTTGGGCAGAGACCTGTTAAAAGCCATGAAATTGAGATTGACAAACACACATTATTCCACAGAGGCAACAAACATGATGACAGACATGGGATGGCATCCATCTCATGGCACTGGAAAATATCTCCAAGAGAGAAGGGAACCAGTGCAACTGCAGTCTAAAGGGCTGCGCATGGGACTGGGTTTTTCCTAGTGGCCACTGGACCTAGCATACCCATTGTCTGGAAGACTGAGGAGCCAGTGTGGGTTCCCCAGTGGCCTCTTTCCTCAGAAAAGTTGCTAGCCGCTAGACAACTAGTTAAAGAACAATTAGAGTTGGGACATATTAAACCTTCTATCTCTCCCTGGAACACTCCATATTTGTTATAAAAAAGAAATCAGGGAATTGGAGACTGCTACATGACCTGCGAGCCATAAACCGTCAGATGCAGGTCATGGGGCCGGTTCAAAGAGGATTGCCTCTACTATCTACTCTACCTCGTGATTGGCCTATTATTGTCATTGACATTAAAGATTGTTTCTTTTCTATTCCACTTAGTGAAAAGGATAGTGAGAGATTTGCCTTTACAGTTCCATCCAATAATCATGAGGAACCTGACCAGCGTTACCAATGGGCAGTACTGCCTCAAGGCATGGCCAATAGTCCCACCATGTGTCAATTATATGTGGCAGAGGCCTTAGCCCTGTCAGGAAAAAATTTCCCCAGGTTCATTGTCTTCATTACATGGATGACATTTTGATAGCAGCAAAAACTGAACCTTTGTTGGACCGTGTCTATGCAGAGTTGATCAAGCATTAAAACAAAAGACAGCTGATAATAGCTCCAGAAAAGGTTCAGCGAAGCAAGGTAATGAAATACCTTGGGGCAAAAATAAGTATCAAGGACATAGTACCTCAAAAATTTGAATTACGTAAGAACCACCTTACAACCCTAAATGATTTTCAAAAAATTGCTAGGGACATTAATTGGATACGTCCTTATCTACATCTGTCTAACCAGGAATTAAAACCTTTGTATGAGATATTGATGGGTGATTCAGCTCTTGACTCACCCCGTCTCCTGACTCCGGAAGGCAGAGCTGCACTTGAGAAGGTAGAAAAGAGCTTGAGGGAAGCCTTCCTAGGAAGACTAAAACCGGAGCTACCCATAATCCTATGTGTCCTTGCCACACGTAATCAACCTACAGGGGTTTTGTGGCAGGATGAGCCACTCTTGTGGTCCATCCAAAAATATCTCCAAGCAAATCCATTGAACATTATCCCACCACAGTAGCTCGTCTGGCCCAGGAGGGCATTCGCCTATGTGTGCAGCACTTTGGACGAACGCCTGAAACACTCATAACACCCTACTCGCTTACCAGGTGAAGGTCTTATGTGGTACAATAGATGATTGGGCCATTTTGACCTGTAGTTTTTGATGGCATTATAGATAATCATTACCCCAAACATCCTTTATTATCCTTTTTCAAGGAGCATCCTGTAGTTTTCCCTTCTGTCACCTCTCATAGCCCCTTGAAAAATGTACCTAATATTTTCACTGATGGCTCCAAAAATGGCTGTGGAGCATACCTAGTAGGGAACTCTCAGCCTGTACTGTGCCAATTCCAGCCTGGTTCACCTCAGGTTGTTGAATTGCGGATAGTTTTGGAAGTTTTCAAAGCGTGTCATTTTGCTTTTAACTTACTCTCCGATTCTGCATATGTAGTGAACAGTGTCAGAGTCCTAGAGGTCGCAGGACCCATCAGAGCCAGTAGCACAGTGTGCGCCCTCTTTAAAGATTTACAAAACGTAATTAGACAGCGCACCAACAAATTCTTTATCCAGCACATTAGAGCTCACACAGGATTACCAGGACCCTTGAGTGCTGGAAATGACACGGTAGACCTATGGGCTAAGAAGGAATGCATCTTCCTGAGCACTGCTTGGGATCGTGCAACACAATTCCATCAGTTGTTTCATGTAAATTCTAAGGCATTGCAGCAGAGATTCAATCTGCCGAGGGCTGCAGCACGCCAAATTGTGCTCGATTGTCCCCAATGCATTATACACTTACATCCATCGCATGTGGGCATCAACCCTCGAGGCATTTCACCCCTCAGGGTTTGGCAAATGGATGTCACTCACTTTAACAGAGTTTGGAAAATTAAAATATATTCATGTCTCTGTGGACACTTGTTCAGGTATCATCCATGCTACTCCCCTCACTGGGGAAAGAACTACCAATGTAACTACTCATTGCTTGGAAGCATGGGCAGCTTGGGAAAACCCCAAATGCTTAAGACGGACAATGGCCCAGCCTACACGGCACAGGCCTTTTCTTCCTTTTGCCAACGCATGGAAGTCTCACTCACTCATGGACTGCCCTACAACCCCCAGGGGCAGGGCATTGTAGAACGAGCACACCGCACGCTCAAGGAATGCCTTCAAAAACAAAAAGAGGGAATAGGCCACGGCCTTACCCCCAAGCATAGACTATCCTTAGCACTATTTACCTTAAATTTCCTAAACTTGGATGCTCAGGGTCAGTCTGCTGCTGACAGGCATCATAATCACCTACGCCCTCCGCCAGAGAAAGTAAAATGGAAAGATATTATAACAAACATATGGCGAGGGCCCGATCCCGTGCTCTTAGGGCACGAGGTTCTGTTTGTGTCTTTCCAGAAGACCAAGAAAACCCCATCTGGGTACCCGAGAGATTGACTCGGAAGATCTCCAGCCCGGCAGTCCCAGACGGAGAAAAGGATGATGAGGGCATAGATTCTGTTTTTGACCCTACTACTGCTATGGATACCGGGTGACTTTATAACCTTTGTGGGCCGTCACACGCACCTGGCCAGTGCCTATGCCGGTCCATTCTAACTCCCCGGTCCTTCCTACCTTTTCTCTACCTTTTGTGTTTGTATGCTTTGCAAAAATCAAAACTCTGCGCTTTGTATTAGCCAATGTATCTGCTTGGTTGGATCCCCTTGCAGATAGTAAAGTTGACGCAGAGGTTTTGAGAAACGTGCTTGTTCAGGTAAGTTTGGGGTCGTCACAAGGTTCGGGGGACGCCTCGAACCGGACTGATGACTCCCTAAACATCACCATGCTATTTATGATTTACAATGCCACCATATCTTTGCCAAAGAACTCTACTAAATGCAGAGTGCTGGAAAGGCAGGAATAACACTGCCTTTATTGTCAGACTACCTACCTCTGTACCGGTAACGGTGGAGGTTGACCTTAATACCTGTTTAGATATAAACCTATTCAGCTTTCTTGCGTCTCCTCTCTCAGGACTGTATATTATTTCTTTGGTATATAACTCTTCTCAGTCTCTCAATCAGAGTCGTCTCCTGTCTGAGTACCTGAAAGGAAACCGGTCGAAAGAAGACGAGTACCTATCCAGGAGGCTCCTATTGCAGATCGCTACCCTGAATGGCACCCGCCTGGATCCCTCTACTTTGGAGGGGCTCACCACTTGGTCAAGGGCGCCCTCAATTTCTTTAAAGAATGAGCGGGAGTATTTATCTGGGGAGCTGTTGTTCTCCTAGGATGTGGTTTCTGCCTTTGGTTTCTGTGTCATTTGTGCCATGACCATGCAGGACATAAGGTTGTTGTTTACCAGGCGCTGACTGCCATGAAGGAAGGCACTCCCCCAGGTATTTGGCTGGCCTCCCTTAGGGAGGCATAGTGGGGAGCCTTCTGGACCCGGTAATGGCCATCCAGGCATAATCCCTAGATCCTGACCATCTTGACCATTGCCAAAGGTGTACACTCATGAGGCTCCTACAGCATCACCTCAATGTTTCTGAAGCGGGGAGTACGAGGAGCGCCTCGACTAGAGATGTTCTCAATCCTGAGATAGATTCTCTGAAAGCATGTCCGAGTGCATAGAGGTTTTGTGCCAAATGTACCTCTCCCTGAAAAAAGGCACGAAGGCGGGTATGGCAGAAATATAAACTTTCCATCACAATGCCTTCACTTTGCACAAGGGCTCGACCTCTGTTTTCCACCGCTGACTTGCTGCGCTAGCGGCGACTTTATAGGTTGCTTTATCGCCTCACGCCAACCACCTAATGAATGAGTTCAAGCATGCTTGGGTGTGGATGCCTAAGGTCTGAAGGGTCCAGAGGTAACCTAATTCAAATTTAATAAATAAATAAGGGGGAGATGTAGGCAGCCGTGGTTATGACCAGCACCTGACAATGTAAGCAGCTGGCTTCCAGAGTGGCCAGCTCAGGAACTGGTAAACTGTAGGCAGCCGTGGTTATGACCAGCACCTGACAATGTAAGCAGCTGGCCAGCAAACAAGTCCTTTGAGCATGCGTCGGCCTCGGCCCCTTCTGAGTGGGCTTATGCTAATAAGGTGTTGGCAGCTTAACCTATCCTGGAGGACACATCACCCAGCCCGCCTAGGCAGTTATATAAGCAGCTCCTTTCTGCTGCTTGGGGTCCAGGCCTTTCCTTCCCTTCCTGGTCCAGGTCCCCCGTCCAGTTCCCCATTCCTATGTCAAGAGCCGTTCCTGGATTAAAGCCAACTGAGAAGGATCCTACCGTGTCGCGTCTTACTTGCGGGCCAAGGCGGACGCGACAATTGCCTTTTGCTATGATTCAGTGTAGCCTTTCTTTCATTTGTTTGAGACATTTTCTGCTCGTACGGATCAAATTTTGTGCCTGGAAACACCATGATTGATTAGTCAGTACCAAAGGTTCATACGTGTCATGCCATTATAAAGTTGACCTGGCCTGTGCTGACCATTATGAGTTAGATCATTATGAATGTTGCTTTGATTATGCTGCCCATTATAATAACTATGATCACCTTGCCTCTGGTGATTCAATGCTGACACCTGGCCCCTGCTACCTCAGAGCAATTAAACCCATTGCATTTAATTCATCCAATTGAGCAGCAGCATCTCCAACCCTAAAGTCTGGCACAAGGAAAAGGACAACAACAAAACTCTTCAAAATTGCTGGTGCCTTTCTCTCCATTTTTCTTCTTATAGGATACATGATGGGCCTTTCCATTACGGAGAATTGGGTTTTACACTGCATACCCATTCTAACATTGCAATTTCCCTGAGCCATAAAACCCCTTCATCAATACTAAAACAAGGAATATCAGGCATCTCCAACTCCTTTTCAGTTGGCAATCTTTTGATAAATCCTTCAGCATTCAAACAAACTTTTGATATCCTGCCCCACCCCTTTTTTTAACTATGTGAGCTTCCATATTAAACCTAGAATCTCCACTCAGAGGTCACATGTCAATAAACTCAGTCTGACCTAGTTTTATGTTCCTTCCACCATTACCCTACACCCTTAAAATCCATTCCCACACATATTCCCCAGACTTCTGCTTGAATGAATTAGCAAACTCATTAAGCTCCTTATAGTATAGCACAGTTCCTCATGGACTTCACTTTGTATCTCCCCTCTGGACTCCGGCTTTGCCTTGAGTCTGGTTATAGGTCTAGAAGCAATTGTTGGTGGGCCTTGAGGAGCATCAGTATTGCCTTGCCTGGCATTTTCTTCAGAGAAAACCACTACTGGTTTATGATGGGTTTTTCCTGAAACTTCCTGTGCCAATGTAATGAATCAAAATCTCTTTTTCTTAGCCTCAGGTAGATTCTTCAGACAAGGGCAAAAAGTAGCCACATTCTTCACTAAATATTACAAGAACAGTCTCTAGGCCACATACTAAAATCTTGAGCTAGGGCCCCACAGTATGCCCACTTAAGGCATTCCACTGCTTTACAAAGTCCTAATATCTACTTTCTTCCAAATACAAGGACATTTAATTGAGACAAGCTTACAGTTCAAAGGTTTAGTCCATTAACATCATGGCAGGAAACATGGCAACATGCAGGCAGACATAGAAGGAGCTGAGAGTTCTGCATCTTGATCTGACAGCTGCCAGGAGAGACTGATTCTTGCCATACTGGGTGGAGCTTCAAACCCACCCAACAAGGCCACACCTACTCCAACAAGGCCACACCTCTCAATAGTGCCACTTCCCATGGGCCAAGCATACTCAAACCACTGTGCCACTCTCAGTCACTAAGAATATGGCTGATTTTGTATCCAAAGTAGAATATACCAACTCCACACTGAATAGCTGGATCCCATATTTACAACAATTCTAATAAAAGAACTCAGTGATGGCTTGTCTCTTATTGCTACATTGCCCTTATTAACCACAGCCTTCTAGAAATAATGGCATCCTTAAATTAAAATTGGCCACATTCCCAGAAGCCCTTGAGCTGCCTTACCAAAGCCGCCTTCCTCTGCTACAATGGTCCAGAGAAACCCTTCTGAGTTGATAATTGCAGGATGTGTATTATGATTGCTCCCTAGTCACCCTTTTGATGTAAGGGAGTCTGTACCTTACAGATGGCTGGATCCCTTACCTGGGTGACTGAAAGATGAGGATTTTCATCACCATGGGTTTTCTCTCCATGGGTTTCACAGAAGTCAGACCCACATTTTTCTGAAATTATATTCCTTCTTTGTGAATCCTCTAAGTAATTAGCCATATATACTCAAAGCTTGAGCGAATGCAGACACAACCTGTCACCAGGGTTGCCTATAGGCTGAAATCATGGTTTCTGCAGGCAGATATGATGACTTGTTAATAACAAGGCAGGTTGACATGGGAGTAAAATCACCAGGCTGAGGACTGGTTGGCTATGAGTTATCTGATAGATAAGATATCCAAACAAATGGTAAGCCTTTTCTACTCCATGAAAGGTACATCTGGAGAGAGTAGGGGTGTGTGCATAGGTCTCTGGGATCAAACAGTACCTAAAATACAAGTTTACAAATGTATCATGTGCTTTTAGGAATTCATCTATTATTCTCCTGTCTTTACACATCTATGGCAAAAAAAAAAACCTTGCAGATGGTACATGAACGATATACCCTGTCTCCTAACCAGATGGTAGCAGATTGCCCTCTTATCTTCTTAAATATCTTCAATGAGGAGCTTCCACTACTTGAAGAGACATCAGAGGAAAATGCTTGTACCTTGCTTGCAATACTGCTGGTGCTGGAGATAACACAACAGTGAAACTCGGGAGAGCCGTTCCCTGTATTCAGGTTTCCCAGCTAAAGACGAGTCAGTAGTAGACATGATTGAAGTACTACTCCAACAAAGGACCTCCAATTAAGGATCCTCATGATGCTTGTCAAAGCACCTGATCTTCCTAAGTAGACAGGTGACCTTGACCACAGGCAGGTCATTTCATTTAGTAGGTGGCTTCTGATCAACATCAGATCTAGACTCCTGTGTGGTTCAGGCTCTGATCTCTGACTTTTCCTTAGATTCATTCTCATTTATCCAGCTATGGTTGCTGGATAACACAATAACCCCTTTCTTCTTTCTTACTTATTATTAAATGCAGTTGAAACATCTTCGTTCTTATGCCATTATCAAGTTATTCCAAACAGACTGCTGAGTATATCGTACATCATACGACAAATTACAATAATTCTGTTTGCACCAAATGAAACTGTAGGGAATTCTAATAATGTAATTATTAGAAAATGGAAGTTATCCCAGTGGAATAATCATGTGTACCTAAATGGAAAGCTAAAAGCTTATCCACCTGTACTAGTATACTAGTGTCTCCAAGAAGTAACCTAGTATTAAAATCTAATAGTCAAACTGGATGTAAATCTACTGTAAGTAACTTTCATAACACAATGGGCCAAAGTTTGACACTACTAGAGAGATTACCAACATCTTCAACATGTAGCAACCAATGACAACCCTCAGTTCTGATGTCATGTTATAAACAACCAGTTATTTTCCTGATACTTCATGGAACTAACAAATATTGCTTCCTTGCAAGGTTCTTAGACTATAACTGATCCTTCAAATATATCCAGAAGTGATAAATACTTGGAATTATTTGACAGAAACATGAAACCCTTCAAATAAAGTAGCTAATACAGATAGTGAGAAGAATGTATAGATAGATGATAGATGAGATATGATATTGACTGGCACGGATGTGCAGACAAAATGATACATTTGAACACTATTGCTAAGAATGCTTAATACAACCACTATGGAAAACAGAATAGCGTCTCGCAAAATTAAAACAAACTATCACGTGATTCAACAATTGAACTCTGGGTACTCATCCAAAAGAATAGACATGAGGCTCTCAAGTGCTACAGCTAAGTCTACACTTGTAGTCCTTAATACTGCCAATAACCACAGTGTGAAACAATCTACATGTCCACTAATGGATAAACATAAGAAGATAGTGTAGTATACACAGTTAATAGATGATAGACCACCAGCCTTTAAGGTGAGGAGTATTCTGAAATATGTCATGAGATGAATGAACTTTAAGGAAATTATGCTGAGTAAAGTCAGCTAGTCAGAAGGAAGGGTAGATATTGCAAGATTCCACCAATAGAGGCATCTAAAGTGTTAAATGAATGGCATTAATGAAGAATTTTCAAAAACAAGGAATTACTAATTAAAGAAACACAGAATTTCAGCCAAGCAAGAATAAGCTAGACATGTGCTGTGTGACATGATACCTGTAGTCCACACTAATGTATCCCTCTAGGCTTGATCTTTTAAGAGAGCATTCTTACAGTACATTTCTTTACAAATAGCACCCTTTGTTTTAACTTTTGTTAAACAGTTTTGACTTTAAAGAACCCCCTTCATTTTGAAACAGTTTTAGATGACAAAGAAAACTGAGGTGATCCTGGAGTGCAATACCCCCAGCCCTATCTGTCCCTGTTAACATCTAATGTAAGTGTAGTACACTGCTCAGTATTGACTAATGGCGTTGGCGCATTACCACTGTTAGCCCACACTTAATGCAGATATGCTTTGCTTTATTCCGTTCTTTTTCTGCCTCCGTATCCTTTCTTGAATACTACAGTATATTATCATGTCCCCTTGGGCTCCTCTTGCCTCTAGGCCGTGGCAGTTTCTTATACAGGTTGTGTAATAACTGCTCTGCATCGTGAATGGTTTTCTGCATTTCATTTATCTGAATTTTTTTCATAATAAGACTGGTGTTATGAGTTTTTGGAAGGAGCCCAATGGTGCAGTTCTATTCACATTACATCATATGGGGCACATTTAATACTGGCCATGACACTTCACCATTGCTGTTAAGATTGTGTTGCTAATGTGGTTAGTACTTCTCTAGTTTCTCCCCTGCAATGTTATTCACTTTTCCATTTCACATGTATTCTTTGGAAAGTATAAACTAGGACCAGACTACATTTAATGAACAGAGAGTTGTGCTATACTTCTCTATGAGTAAATTATGTACAGAAACTTTAATTCCTTGCAAGGCCATGGAGCTTCAGTTATGTGTTCCTCATCTGTACAGTTATTCAATAATTTGTGTATATCAGTATAGATTCATTCATAGATATTTATGCTTGTATTATAATCTACTGCTCCTTTATGATATTGGTTATATTCCCACAGCTTTTACCAGCTAGAGCTTTTCTAGGGAATCTCAATGTCTCCTTCACATACCCCATCATTGTGGGAGGGTGAGGAGTGGAGAGAGGAGCATTTACTGAGCACTCCAGGATGAAGAACTCTCAGATCAGGACCATAAAAGTTCTCATCTGGGAAATCTGACTCTTTCAATGCGGAACATAGACGTGAAAACCAAAGGCACCGCAGAAGAGTGGTACTAAGAGTCAAACATTTGACAACTCTCACCTCCAACCAAGGCAGTGAAAAGTCCAACTGGAGCCGCTCTGGTTTTGTTCACTATATCCTACTATTTTAATTCATACCCCATTGGAATATGTGATGGGGATATATCATGGGCTATCACAAACCTGAAAGTGGCAGAAAACTTGCTGTGAATGAAGAATCTCTTCCCCTACTTTTGACATTTGAAAACTCTCCATCAATATAGATGAGAATAAAACTATATCAGGCCACCCTTAAACATGCAGATGGAAAATTTTCCATTTGAAATAAAATGCCATCCCAGCCCATATCCAATTGTAAATGGCCAACACAAAATAAACTCACTGGTATTTTTATACTTTCTCATATTGCTTTGTTTAGGTATTTATCTTTTACTCTTACAGGTCTTTTGCTTGTATATTATGATTTTTGGGTTTGGATTTATATGGCTTTGGTTTGCCTGTGTTTGTATGTATATAGGTACATATGCATGTATGTATGCATATTCTCTCTCTCTCTCTCTCTCTCTCTCTCTCTCTCTCTCCTCTCTCTCTCTCTTTCTCTTTCTCTGGTGTGTGTGTGTGTGTGTGTGTGTGTGTATTTGTTTCTTCCTTGTTTGTTTAAGAGATTAAGAGAGTGAGAAACAAATAGCATAGAATTGGGTGAGGGGGGAGGTGGTGAGGATCTGGGAGGAATTCTGGGAGGGAATATCATGATTGGAACACACTGTATGAAAATCTTTTTCAATAGAAATGAAAAAAATTAAAAATCAAAAAAATATTTCAAAACCACCATCCCACACCCAGCTAGAACATCTTTATCTTGACAGAGTCCCAGGCCAGTCAGTAGCAGGCTGTGGATGGCCCTGCCTTGGGTTATACTGCTTCAGCTCTCTCAGTCACAGGCAGATGCTCCTTTTGGAAGCTATTGGATCTGTCAGCCCCACAAGCTCCCACACTGCACTCCCTCAACTCATTAACTGGATGTTTCAGAGCAGACAACAGCTGAGAATCCCTGCCCAAAAAGATCCATGTCATCTTTATCATCAGCAGTTAACAGTACCAGTGACTGCCAAACATACTCAGGACACAAAAGAGAACATAGAATTGGACTCAGGACCTGCCCGGTGGAATCAGCATCAGAATGCAAACACTAACATAGAAGAAACATGAGGCCCAATGGGAATCTTTTCTTCAGAGAAAAGGAAAGCTGGGGAGGGTTGTACATTCTTGTGGTTCAAATCTGAAATGGTTGCTGTGCTCCTTTAAATAGGTGCTGTCAGGATGAAGCCAGTGAGCTCTACCACAAATGTGTACCTACCAGGTTACCAAATGCTCATTTATTTGTCCTGCTTTGATTTCAATAATGAGAAGATACCTCTTGCTCAAAGGCATGGCAGAGAGGTGAAGATAATATTTTATGCATATTGTCACTTGATGACATGGTGGGTCAGACTTACTCTAAATCCTACCACCGACCACTCTATACCTTTCCACGTTCTGTCTTCAGTTCTCAGTTCTTCCTGCTTTGGGAAATTTCAGAACACTACTGACAGAAATTCTTTCCCATGATCTAGACCTTTCAAGTAAATATACAATCTAGAAACTATTCCCTCTAGAAGCCTCTAGGGCACACCGTTACTAACCTTTGGAGGAGGCAGTGTGCAGGTGTGGCTGTAAGCAGCTGCTTTTCGAAGCGTTGTGTAAGTCTGGCTTCCTCCATGAAGGTCCAAGAACCCGGTAAATCTCGGCACTATCCCAATCTAGTTTTTAATACTAGCAGGTTTTTCGTTAATAAATGCCATTATTTCCCTTTACTACACATACTCAAGAATACAGAGGACAAGAAAATATTCTGGTTAAAAAAAAAAGTATTTAATCAGCTTTAGCTTGTACTGTATACAGAGAAGTATCAACAATTACATTGTTACTACAATCTTCTGAAAAACATTCACATGGTCAGACACTTCTTGCAAACAAATAATGAGTTATGTTGAGCCCTTTCTCTGTAATAAAATGCTATTAATAAAATCCATTCATTATTTTGGGAATTATAAATTAAATTATTTCTTCCCACTCTTTTTAAAATAATGATAATTTTTTAAATGTTTTATTAGTTGAGACTTTCATACAATGCATTTTGATCATAGTAACGCCCCTCCCCCAGGTCCTACCAGACTCAATTCCCACATGACTTTGTGTCTTCTTTTATTTTGTTAAATCCATCCAGTTAACACTACTCATATATTCTTGGATATGTAGCCTTTCAGTAGAGCATGGTGACAAATCAGGGCCTATGTTCTTATTCTCCTTCTCTCAGAAACTATCACAATAGCTCCTCAGCTAGAAGTAGGACTTCATGCCCAACTCCCCTCTACATGCTGAAATTTTGCCTGGGTTAAGCTTGTACAGGTCATAATCATGCTGTCACAAGTACTATGACTTCATCTGTATAATTGCTCTACTGTGTCCAGAAACATTGCTTCCTTGAAGCCATCTATTATCTCTCACTCTTACACTCTTTGTTTCCCCTCTTCTACAATGATCTCTGGGCCTTAGAAGGAAGGAAGGTCTTACAGACATCCCGTTTAGGGTTATAGTATTTTACTCTCCACATCTAAACCAATTGTGAATTACCACCTAGTGAAGAATGAAGATTAACTGATGAGAGTTAAGATATACATCAATCTATTGAGTATAAAAATAAATCATTAAGAGTTGTTTTAATACTATGTCCTTGTAGCAGAATAGTAGTGTAGGCTCTATGATCTATTAAAGAATAAATTGGGCTCTTAGAATGGTGCCAAGTGTGGAATAGGTTTTTATCTTGTGGAATGGGTTTTAAATCCAATCTGAAAGACTGGTTATCTTCATGACATTTGTGCCACCATTGCACCACTGGACACGCCTTGACAGGGCTGTCATTTTTATAACTCATTTTTGTTAACAGCTGGATAAGATTGACTTGTGATCACTTTTCTTCTCTGGTAGCATGCATATAGCCTTCCCTTACCATGAAATGTATCTAGCAGGGTAAACTTTCAGGTGAGTACCAGCTTTGTTTTTCCACATTCTATGATTCACATATGTGGTGTGTTCAATGGTAGGGTATCACCATCAAATTCTGGAGAGTAACTTGGAGTCACTGACAATAATCTGTAATTTATGAGTATTTCTATGGAACCTCATTGGTCAACAATTCTGAAGGAGATAAGCCATTCCAGACTCTGAGCTTTTTAATTGTTAGCCTGTTGTTGTCTAGTAAGAGCTTTATTCCCCCATTATAGGATAACTCCATTTAAACTACTTTTATATATCCATCTATTTTACAAAGTTTTAAAGTAGTAGGTTTCTTAAAGGGCCTTTAGTGTTAGCTATTTCTCCCAGTATTTCCTCCTTATACTCACATCTCTACAATTTCTTCTAGTATGCATTATTAAAAAAATAAGCATGTTCTTTGTATTTTAAAATTATGTTAAAATGTAGTACATACATGAGACTTTCCTTTTCATACTTTTCTACCTTCACTCGTATTTAATTTGCATTCTATGACTTTATATCAACAGTTATGCTTCTTTTAATTGCTATTCCATATAACTAGTCTAAAACTCATAATTTTTTTCGCTTTGAGAGTCATTCTTTCTTTTATAACCTAATATTGTATCCTATTTCACCACACCCACCAGACTGCATTGAGGACAAAGCTTCCATGACTGATCTTGTCCTACTAAGCTCTGCTGAATTACACACTTCTATGATATCCATGTCTTTTGTGAATTTTATATGTAGAATAAGAAATTATCTAGTCTATATCAAACCTAACAATAATCAAGTGTGTGTATAGGGATAATGAAGAATAGGCATTCATTTAAGTTTTAACTTTGTCAACTACAATATTAAGCAAAGGATAGCATCAACATCTCCAGGGATATCTCCAAGTGCTTAATTAGGTTCCTATTGAGAACTGCTTGGGCAGTCTTTTTTTATTATTATTAATCATTCCATTTGTTTACATCTCAAATGATATCCCACTTCCCAGTTACCACTCCACAAACCCTCCATCCCATATCTGTCTTTAAATGTTGTTATCCATGAAGGTGCTACCAGAGCATGATCAATGGAAAGGCAAGCAAAAGGCCTTCCCATGCTGATTGTCCATTTTCTTTCCAAAATGTTAGAAAAAGGTAAAGATGGAAACAGAAGAATGAACTCTAAACAAGAGTATAAACAGGAATAGAGATTTTTGTTCACCTAGGTCTATGGGTAATAAATAGTCATATACACTTAAAGGCAAACTTCTGTTAGACTCCATTGCTTCACCTATAAATTGAAGATAAGATTTAACTTATACATCAATTGTAAGATTAAGGTAGATGACATAGCTACTGGATTTGGTACTTACCTTGAACTTGGTAACTCTTTACTGTAGATTCTTTTTGTTGTTGGTTGTGGCTGTTGGTTAATTGGTTAGTTTTGTTTTGCTTGTGTGTTTGTTTGTTCGTTTGTTAGAAGAAAGTCAACCTTCTTGTCTAGATGTGAGAAATGAGAGTAATGAAAAAGAAATGATAAAAGGAATGACTGCCTTACCAGTGCAAGTGAGATCCCATGGACCAACTGGCTCAAATGTAATACAATGGCCAAAAGACGGATCCATACGCTGACCTCCCACAGCTGATCTCTACCTGAATCTTCGCTCACTTGGATAGGTCTGACCGACATTTCTTGGCTCTACTAGACTCAATGAAAGGTATATGACCTGAGTCATATTATCAACATATGAGTATTACTAAGGCCTTATAACTTAAGTATAACTTAAGTATAACTTGCAGCCCACCAGAGGTATATGCAAGAAATATCTGGGGCCTCATCCACAAGGATGTGATTACAGAGGAGAGTGTACAAGGAGCAGCAGGTGTAAACAAACATACGAGGATGTCTCTCTTCTTGTCCCCCTGCCATATTTATTTTTGAAAGAGTGTAATCTCCCAGATAGATTTCTCTGTAGCATTATTTATACTATTTAAGGTATATAAACAACTGAAAATCTTATCACATTTGTAAATATTGGCATAAATAGATAAAATGATGTTACTAGTCTTTTTTTTTAAATGGGGGGGCTCCATCATGTGTAAGAACCTGAGTGAATTAGGAGGATATTATGCCAAGTGAAACAAGACAAGCACAGAAGACAGGGTGTGGTTTCTCTTTTATGTGAAATCTACCCATAAAAGCAGAGATAGAATGGTGACTCCCAGAAGCTGAGGAGGGAAGCTGTGTGCAGGGGAAAAATTAGGTGCTAACCAAAGAGTAAAAAATTTCAGTTGGGCAAGGGGAGGGGTTCTGACCTTTCATTGTACAGCATGGAGACTATGACTAATAATAGTATATTTCAAAATTATTCAGAGTAGACTTAAGATATTTTCACTACAAACAAATAACACACACACATATATAATATGTTATTATATATGTATATGTTATCTCTCTGTATTGAAAACATCTAAAATCTACTTGAATTATTATATATTATATATGTATATAATAACATATATAATAGATATAGAGATATAAAGATAGATATAGGTATAGATATAGATATAGATATAGATATGTTAATTCACCTGAGTACATTCTTTTTTTTTTTTTGCCTGAGTACATTCTATAACATATACATGTAGTGAAACATTATACTGTACCCTACTTATTTATACAATTATTTTTCAATCAAAATAAAACCAATTTGAAAAAAAATGTTAAGAAATAGGAGAGGTGGGCATTGTATGAACAAACACAATTTTAGCAAAGTCAATCACTTGCAGAAGAGAAGGGGTGTCAGTAACATAAAGACATGTGAGTGGGCTCTGGATGAGAGGAGAATCAAGTAGATTTAGAATGGAAGCTCCTGGCTGCCTTTTCACTTCTCAAGGAATTTTTCCTCTTACCATGAATCCTTACCTTCTTCTCAGTTTAAACAAATTTCCCTAACTAGAGCTTCAAGCAGTATATTGGTAAGAGAAATCGGACAGACTTATCTTATTCCTGACTTTAATGGGGTTGCTTTGAGTTCTTCTCTATTAGGATGCTGTTGGCTGTGGGTTTGCCTTATATGGTCTTTATTATGATGAGCTACGTTCCTTCCAGACCTCCTCTCTAAGACCTTTATCCAGACACTGGATTTTGTCAAAGAACTTTTCTGCATGGATTGAGTTGAGATTTTTGTCTTTAAGCCCATTTATAAGATTTATTACATTTATTATCTTACATTTGTTGAATCATCTCTGAAACTTCGAGATAAAGCCAAGTTTATCAGAGTGGATGATCTTTTTGTTGTATGCCAATATTTGGTTTGTAAATATTTTATTGAGAATTTTTGAATCTATGTTCACTCAGGGATATTGGCCTATAGCATTTTTTCTTTACCAGATTAAATGTCAGAGTGACATTGGCTTCAGAGAAGGAATTTGGAAGTAATGCTTCTGTTTCTATTTTTTAATAATTTAAAAAGTATTAGTTGTAAGTTTTCATTGGAAGTCTGGTGGAATTCTACTGTGAATCCATCTGGCACTGGGCTTTTGGAGTCAGAAGGTTTTTTATTACTGTCTCACTATCCTTATTTGTTACAAGTTTGAGTTATTGATCTCTTTATGGATTAACTTTTGTGATTAGGATGAACCTAGAAATTCATCTCTTTTTAAAAAGATTTGCTGACTTAATAGAGTATATATTTTTAACATCTCCCCTTTTACCATTTTCTGTATGTTTTGGTGTATGCTGTAATGTTTCCCTGTTTATTTCTGACTAGGTTAATTTGGGTTCTCTCTTGGCTCAGTTTGGTTCATCTTCTCAAAGAACCAGCTCTCAAATTCTTTGATTGTTTTCTTTGTTTCTATTTTATTAATTTCACCTCTGATTTTATCATTTCTTTCCAGCTACTAGATTTGAGTTTGGTTTGTTCTTGTTTTTTCTAAACTTTTGACTTGTATCATTAATTCACTTTTTGTGCTCTTAATCATTTTTTCTAAGCATAGGCTCTTGAAACTTCTCTAAGTGTGTCTCAGGGGATTTATTGAGCTGTGCCTTCATTTTTATTTAATTCTAGAAAACTTTTATTTGTTTCTTGATATTTTCTTTGACCCATCCATCATTTAGTAATGTTCTTTTTTCTGTATGAGTTTATGTAATTCTGGGAATTTGTTTGCTGCTGATTTTAAACTTTATTGTACTGAGGTCAGATAGGGTGCATAGAGTTTTTCAACCTTTCTTTATTTGTTAAGATTTGTTTTTGTGTCCCAGGGTGTGATCTACTTTAGAGATCCTCCCATGAGCTGCTGAGTAGAATGTGGAATTGTTGGTATTTGAATCAAATATTTCGTGAATATCTGTTAGGTTCATTTGATATATGATGTCATTTAATTATGAAATTTCTCTGTTTTATCAAGATAACCTGTTTTCCCTTAAAAAAAAAAAAAAAAAAAAAAGGAAAGGAAAATAAAAGTATGTTCTATGGAGATGCTGCAGACAGCACAATGTTGTTCAAGCATGAAGACCTGAATTCGAATCCCAATAAGTTACTAAAAGCCAGATGTTTTTGCATGCCCCTGTAGCCCTAGTGCTCATTAGAAAAGGGGGTTAGATACGCAAGAACCCCAGCACTCTTTTTTTTTTTTTTTCAGCAAATCAAAGAAATTTAAAAAGCATTCAAACAGAATAAAATGAAAAGAAACAAACAAGCAAAATACCAAGTGTCAGATATACTTATACAAGAATTCTATAGAGTCTTCAAACAAGCAATACTTTTTGAGTTATGTTTAAAAAAATTCAGAACCACAATAAGCTCCTTCACAAAGCAAATAATAGATCAAAGGGATACAAATTGGAAAGGAAGAAGTCAAAGTTTCACTATTTGCAGATGACATGTTAGTATACTTAAGTGACCCCAAAACTTCCACCAGAGAGCTCCTAAACCTGATAAACAACTTTAGCAAAGTGGCTGGGTATAAAATTAACTCAAACAAATCAGTAGCATTCCTCTACACAAAGGATAAACTGGCTGAGAAAGAAATTATGGAAACGACACCATTCACAATAGTCACAAATAGTATAAAATATCTTGGGGTGAATCTAACCAAGCAAGTAAAAGACCTGTATGACAAGAACTTCAACACCCTGAAGAAAGAAATCGAAGGAGATCTCAGAAGATGGAAAGATCTCCCATGCTCATGGATTGGAAGGATTAATATAGTAAAAATGGCTATCTTGCCGAAAGCAATCTACAGATTTAATGCAATCCCTATCAAAATTCCCACTCAATTCTTTACAGAGATAGAAAGAGCAATCTTAAAATTCATTTGGAATAACAAAAAACCCAGGATAGCGAAAACCACACTCAACAATAAAAGAACTTCTGGGGAATCTCCATCCCCGATTTCAAGCTGTACTACAAAGCAATAGTGATAAAAACGGCATGGTATTGGAACAGAGACAGTCAGGAGGATCAATGGAATAGAATAGAAGACCCAGAAATGAACCCCCATACCTATGGTCACTTGATCTTCGACAAAGGAGCTCAAACTATCCAGTGGAAAAAAGACAGCATTTTCAATAAATGGTGCTGGTCCAACTGGAGGTCAACTTGTAGAAGAATGCAAATTGATCCATACTTATCTCCTTGTACAAAGCTCAATTCCAAGTGGATCAAGGACCTCCACATAAAACCAGCTACACTGAAACTAATAGAAGAGAAAATAGGGAAAAGCCTTGATCATATGGGCACAGGGGAAAAGTTCCTGAACAGAACACCAACGGCGTATGCTCTAAGATCAAGAATTGACAAATGGGATCTCATAAAACCCCAGCACTCTTGGTGGCCATTCAGTCAAGCCAAATAGTGAGCTCTAGACTCAGTGCAAGACTCTGTCTCAAAGAAATAAGTTAAAGAGCAATTGAGGAAGGCACTGGACATTAGTGTCCTCTGGCTCCACACAAAGATGTGCATACATGAATATAACACACAAACACACACACACACAAATAAGAATAAAAATATAATTTTATATGAAATCTATAGCAAATTGGGAGATTCTTACCATGTGTCCTCAAACTTGCTGTATAGATCAACCTGGCCTCTGACTTGCAATTATCCTCCTGACTCTGGAGTGCTGGAAGTACAAATATACAGCACTCAGTCAAGCTACAGCTCTTAAAAGTACCTTTTCTTCAAATGCACTAGGATCTATATTTCATTTATTTCTGATTTTGAACCTTCTTCTAAAATATTTAAGATGACTTCCTTTGAAATTATATACGTAATCCTACTGAGTTAAAATTCATCTTCTTAACAAAAGATATCTGATCCCCAACTGAAGGCCATTGTACCTTGTAGGAGAAATAGATTAAAAAAAATATTTTGTAGAAAAAGACTATCCAAGTCAATATAATAGACACCCCAATGCTATTTTTAGTTGTAGTTTAGTTGAGTTGTAAAGGTCACGAGCATAGTCATGAAGTAGCTTATAATGAAGAATGGCCTTAAATGAATTGGAGTGAGCCGATTAAAGGTTTCTCTCTCCAGCCCTGCTCCATGTGAGTGAGGATACAGAGTTCATTCAGACAGCAGAGACTGGGCTAGAGGAGTGAGATGCTCAGATGGACCAGAATGTGATAAATAAAACGTTTCCAGAATAATGATACGATTAAAATTATATAAAGGAGAGTTTTGGAAGAATAAGGACTGAGCTAAGACTATTCAATTTGCTCAGCAGCCAGGCTCTGCAGAACATTTCTATACAGTGAAAGAAGCAAAGGCCTCAGGTGTGCAGGATGTGGACAGTGAAAAGGGGATTTGCAGAAATGGAATGCAGTGTAGCACTGGGAAAGGAGAAGAGGATTGAATGAGACCTTTGAGAACTACACAGACAAAGCAAACTTTATATAGGTTGTTTTTTTAAAAAATGCTGAAAATATAAAATTAAATGGCAGGGGCAAGGATCACCCCAAAGATTTCTATTAACACGAAAGACTCCACCTGGACAGAAGAATAATAGGGGACATCTTAAAAGGACTCACAAAAAGCACCCATGTGTCCAATTTTCTCCAACATGACTATGTAGACAGAAAGACTAGACTGACACAGTAAACTAAGATTCAAGGGGAAGCATTGGGCTTGTCTGTCTGAGTGCCAGTTAGAAACCCATCTCTACCTGTGGGATGACCTAGGCTACCACCACACTTCTCCTAACCTAGGATTACTCATGTGCAAGATGGAGGTGATGTTATTCATATCCATAATGTGAGCCTTGTACTCATAGGATACCTACCATAGACAATTTAAAAGAGGGAGAATTTCAGTCCAGAGTCTACTGACTTTGTTTCTATGGTCCTGTTGTGGGGCAGAGCACATGGCCTCACCCTACAGCATCCAGGAAGCAGAGAGAAAGAAGAGAATGATCCCTGGACAAGAGATACTCTTTAACGTCATACCTCAACGTTGGAATTTCTCTAGTTAGCCCCCACCTTCTACCAGCCCTTCATCAATGAGCTCATTCGTGCATTGGTGATGATTTGATCCAGCAACAGCACAAGCTTGCAAACAAGTTTCAACACAGAATCTTATAAGCATACCTTATATTTATTTACATAAAGTTATGAGGACTAGGTAATATTTAAAGCTTTGAGGGCCACCAAAATAACCCTGGAGATGGTGTCAGAGTTCCTGGTGAACCTCCTTACATTGTTGTAAGAGAAAAATGGTTTGTTTACATTTTTTATAACATGATCATATAAACCAGTGGTTCTCGACCTTCCTAATGCTGCAATTCTTTAATACAGTTCCTCATGTTGTGGTGAACTCCCCCCCAACTATATATTATCTTTGCTGCTACTTCGTAAGTGTAATTTTGCTACTGTTTTGAATCATAATATGTGCATTATGATATTTATCTGATAGGCAGGATATCTGATATGTGACCCTCGCAAAGGGGTCCTAACCCACAGGTTGAGAACTGTTTGTATAAACTGATGGAGACCTGTGCTGCTCACTTCTGAATCAAATCCAGGAAAGACCACTGAACAAGGGTAATCTCAGAATGTCAACTCAAAATTAGATATAAGTCATTTTAAGAAATAAAGAAAAAATATGTTCTGTAAAATGTCATGGTCTTTCCATGGAGGCATGTCCAGTTGATAATTAAAGGATTCTAACCAAGAACCCAGCAATGTCCCTCAGCAGTTGAATTCTAGTATACTGGTTTTGTACACTGCTCCAAACATCCCCACATTTGTGGAATGTTAATTTTCCTTTTACTGATACGGGAGAGAAAGTACAGGGAAATATTGATGGGAACATCTGGCAAATGTTGAGTTTTATTTCCTCCGCAATGATTTTCTTGTCTTTAGTGAAAATGAAGGCTATGGAGATCTCCATCACTTTGGGCACTGCTGTCTTCTCCACAGGGTCCCGACACTAAATGTCTGACGATTCTGTCTAGACATTAAATTCAAAAATCACGTTAGGAAATAAATGATCAAAGCTCCCCTACGCTAGTGACCCTGACTGTCAGTATTGTAAGCATGCTGCTGCTTCTAGCTGTGGGTGTGTGCATAAGGTAGGTTGCTGCACCCAAGAGGCTATCTCAACCCCAAGTAAATAAACCATTAAGGATTGATGAAGTTACCAGACCTCCATTTACATCTTCTCCATTTAAATTCTGCTCACGTGGAGAAAATGTAATTTGCAGTCTTGTTGATCTAAGTGATAGATTCCCCAGCAGCGGATCTACAGGGTTTACTTTTTCCAATTTTCATTAGACATGAAATATCATCACTTTCTCTATACTTCCACAGACAAGTAAATACTTAACAGATGCTTCTTGCTGAAGAAAATCATGAGCCCTATTTTGTTTCTCCACAGACTGGAACCTTAGAAAGAAACTTTTGTTGTTGTTGTTGTTTTAAACATTGTCCTGTGTTTCTTGCTCTAATACTTCGGTAATTATTGTCACATCTGAGAAGGGACATTAACAAAATTAATTCAAGCTCCAGCTCCTTCATTATCTTATGTCTATGACTCTCTGATACCCCAGCCCCTGTCTCTATCATCTCTAAAGCTGAAGAATGATCTTACAAAATTTCTTCAAGGGGAGTTAGTATTTAAGACTAAAAGTTTCATCTCAAATCAGCCTTGACAAATTTCATATATCATTTAAATATAAAGGATGCTGGGAGGAAAAAGATATCTGCTATTCCTTTACCTAACATGCATAGCCTTCTCCTTTCCAGTTCCTCTATAGGCAAAGAGAAAAGAAAAGTGTTATCTTTGCTGTTTCCACAACTTATCCATCCCTAGAGTGGTCATTTGAGAGGCAAGCAGAAGGATCTAGGTCTCTGCCTTCATGCCTAGCAAATCAGCTTAACTGAGAATTGATTGCTAATGTTGAAATCCACAGGGCCATGCTACCAGATAGAAAATGATAGAAAGCAGAAGTGTACTGGTATGTCTGCCAATATGTAGGCACTTCGGTCATATCACTTGGAGGTAATTTAAATTTTAAAGAGTCCAAACAGTTCCCAAACCTAAGTCCCTGTACAATAACCCAAACACAAGTCATAGAGCAGGACACATGATTGTATGTCAGGGTCACTTTGGAGTGACACTCTTTATGGAGCAAATTCTAACAATAGAGTAGAGAACTAAATGACTATTATTTAAGATTATTCACCTTTGGTTACTAAATTATGAATAATTCCTGGGCCTTCCCATGGGAGAGGCAGTTGAAAACCCAAGTGAGTTGCTTTTTTTTACTCCACCAGGCACAGAAGCATCATAACACAGATTACAGTAGTAGAATACAGACTTCCCTGCAGTCTCACCCTTTTCCCACTGTACCCATAAATCTCAGCGGACCACACCCTGTTCAGAAATCATTTACAATGCATATCAACTCGGTCTTGTTTTTCTTGTTTGTTTCTATGTTGATTTTCTCTTATAACACTGAAAAACACTCCTCCTTAAAACAAAACATTAAGTTCAGTATCTCTCAGATTATGTAGATGCATCGACTCCACTATATCACTATCTCATTGTTATTGTACAGTTCCAAAAAATGTAAACACTCTGGAGATGCCTAATTACCACATCTATGTCACTCATGAAGTTTCAAAATTGTCAATATTATTTCCTTTGATTTTAGTAGCATCTTTTTTTCCTTTATTAGAACTTGCTTCTGATCAACATTGGACAAATATCCCACTGTGAATTTGATAATAAAATGTGTAGATCACCAAAACTCTATTGACAACTGTCATCAACAGTATTCCAAGGAGGCTCCCATTATAAGTATGCTAGCATATGTGTGTTTTTGTAGACGTTTTGTTTCATTTTGCTTTGTTTGAACATTTTTTGTCTTTGTTTGTATATTTATGCTTCCGTTTTGTCGTTTCATGGGGTTTTGTATATGTTGTTTGTTTGTTTGTTTGTTTGTTTTGAAAATTAGAAGATAAAGAGTATAAAGCTGCAAGGTTAGAAGAATCTGGAAGGAATTGGGAAGGAAAGAATCATAATCAAAATATATGAAAAATTCAATTAAAGATATTTAAATATGTTGGCAAAGACTAAGTTTTAACAAATTAAATAAAACTTGAAATATGTATAGTCAAATGGATAGAGTAATATATACTAAGGTTTTGTATAACTAATTATTTCGTTTAAAACAACAAAAAGGTGTTCACAGCAACTGTTATACAAGCTGTTTGGAGCATTTCTTGACTATATAACCCCACCAAAACACAGACAAAATCTTAGTGTAGAAAGGGGAATGTGCACAAAGAAATGATTTCTTGAGCTACGATGTTACCACACCGCTATTGGCTGCCCAATGTTTTCAGTCCTCAACATCGTTTTGTTCTAAGGTTACAGATTCTGGCCCTCTATTGTGTCTGTTCTCTGTACGTCACACATATGCACAATATATGAACTGATATTGTGCTTTAACACATGGACTAGCCAATGAATTAGTGTCTAAGCCATGAAAAGAGTATGTAAGCACAGTCTGTATTTTCTTAGACTTCTGTCATCTCTATGAGAAATATTCTAGGTCATTGCTGGTCCCATCACAATGACAAAAAAAAAAAAAAAAGAGGAAAAACAAACCTAGACCACTGGCTATAGTAAGGTCAACTTGACCTACAAAAGTCTTCTTCCATAGATAATGATGGGTTTTATTGTACAGGCAGAGCCATAGAATATTGAGATGAACATGGTGTTCATAACAATCAAATACATTTTATAAACAAAACAATTTCAAATTGACTCTTTTTTATAACCTTCTAGATTCATCTCTTTTAATAAAAAATTTTAAATAATTAAAAAAAAAACAATTTCAAATTGTGACTCCTTTCTTATAACCTAGATTCATCTCTATTAATAAAAACTACAGCGGCAAAGATTAGTGTGATATATTATACATTGGTGTGAAAAGTAAAATCCTTTAAAGATGAAATCAAGTACCAATATTTATTGTGAAATCAGTTATAAATGCACATGAAGATTTCTACTGGAATCTATGATAATATAGTATGTACTGGACTAGCCTTCTATCCATAAGGAATCAGGATAGAAACAGGTTTCAAATATATATATATATATATATATATATATATATATATATATATATATCAACTTAATTGATCTCATCTTCTGCCCAAAGCCATGTGACAACCATAGGGATGAGAACAAATAAAACACAGGAATGCAAAGTTGCAAAGTAGTTGAAGAAACAGAGCTGTTGTCTGAGAATTCTACAGGCTGTAATCTGCAAAATAATAAGTCAGAGAGAAGAGAAAAATGAAGGAGATGTCCCAAGAGATGTACACAGAAGATCCTAGGACTTTGACTGAACTCTAACAAACTCAGACACAAGGTCAAAAAAAAACATGGTTAGGCCAAGAACCATCCCCGGGGGGACAGACAGCTAGAGGAAAGTTGTATTTTGAACCATCTCCAGAGCTTTCATGGGGTTGGAGGACATCCTTTCTAACCAACTAAAATGAAAGCCCTATTAGACAGCCAGACACCCCCACGAGGCTTTGCCACAGGACTGGACTAAACAAACTCCATCTGCCGCAAAGGCAAATGTTTATTGCCTTACTTTCTGCTTTTCTTGTCCACTGTAATGAGTCTTAAAAACAAAGCTTGAGAGAAAATAAATTGCCTGCAGACTAGAACAAAACTCTACACTTTTTTCAAAGAATACATAAAAATCCAAACATTCGACAAACATTTACAAAACAAACCAAGGTGAGAACCAGGGAATAATAAAGAAAAAATACCAAGAAAAAATAAAATGTGAACCAAGTGAAACAAAATCAAAATAAGATGGAATCATAACACCATAACGAGATAGAAAACAACAAATATTCTTAGAACTACATAGAAAACATGGAGAATTTGGAAATTATAAATAATGGAAATACAGAGCTAAAACTCATGAATGAGGGGTTCAGCTACAGATTGGTACTGTGGAAGTAATGGCAAGGTGACTTGGAAACAGAACAAAAGAAAAGAACTCTGAGACCTGACCACACACTCAAAGGAGATAAGATCACTAGGTACAAACACATGCATAGAGTCAGAAGAGAAGGTAAGCAAGAAATGGAGGGAAATCCATCACTGAAAACACATACATTAGAGAGACTTTTAAAAAAATATCATTTTTAATTATTTGTTTGCTACCTTAGCAGACCATTCCACCTGGGCATCCATCCCACGTGCAGTCACCAAAGGTAGACGTTGATGTGGATGTCAGGAAATACATGTTGACAGGAGCCTGATATAGATGTCTCCTTAGAGGTCTGCAAGAGTCTGATATATTCAGAGGCAGACACTCACAGCTAACCATCAAACTGATCATGGGGTTCCCAATAGAGGAGTTAGAGTGAAGACTGAAGGAGTTGAAAGGATTCGAGACACCATGAGGAAAACAACAATACCAACCAACCAGAGCCCCCAGGGTCTAAATCACCAGCCTGGGAGCACTTAGGGAGGGACCCATGGCTCCAGCTATATATGCAAGGGAGCTATATATAAGTGGGAGAAGAGCTCCTTGGTCCCATGAAGGCTGGACGTCGTGGGGTGGTGGTATTCGAGGGTGGGGAGGTGAGGTACGGGGGAGGGTGGGCAGGGGTACACCAACGTGGAGGCAGGAGGAGGGGGAAAGGGATAGGGAGTTCCTGGGAGGGAAGGGGGAAATGGGATAAGGGGAAAACATCTGAAGTGTAAATAAAATTTCCAATAAAAAAAAAAAGAAAGGTGGAAGAAAAAAATATATAGAAAAAGAAGAGAATGTTACAACCAAATAACACGAATGATAGACTACCACCAGCAAGCTAGAATTGTGTGGTTGTCATCCTGAGGCTGATGACACTCACAAGTCATGATGCTGCTTACAAGAGATGGAACCTTTAGGACTGGGGCATATGATAGGATGTCAGATGATGATACTCACGGTCTGGAAGGCAGTGTGAGGACACCATCGCTCCCTTTCTCCTTCCTGCAGTCTCTCTGCACCATGATGTTCTGTTTGACCACAGACCAACCAGCCATAGACTGAATTCTCCCTTTTTATAATTCCTTGTGCTGGACATAGAACACAAGCTCTCACATATACTGTAAGGACTGTGCCCCTGAGTGTCTCTCCTTCCATCTTTTATTTTGAGATAGAGTCTCACTAAGTTTCCCAGGCTGACCATAAGCCAGGCATGTCTTGAACTTGTGATTATCTTGCCTCAGTTTCTGGGTAACTGGAATTCCAGTCTAGCTAACTCTTTCCTATAAGCTGATTTAACACAAGTATTTGTTACAGCTATAGAAAGCCGACTAGCGCAGAGCATAAATCAATTAAAAACAAGTTGAAGGCAAAAGAAAAAAATCAATAAAATGAAGCTTCTTTGAAAAGAAATAAAAGTGCTAAAATCATTAACGTTGCAAAAAAAACCAATAATAAAGTAGGTAAAAACTTTATGTTAAAATAAACAACTTCGATGAAATTTACAAATAATTTAACAAGAGATAATTATTATACACAATAATAAAAAGTCAGAAAAATTTAGATAAGCCTAGGATTATTTAGGAAAAAAATGAATTTATAAAGTTAGAATTCTTATGATGACACTATGCCTCCCAGTGAAATTTAATGCCAAGTGTCCTAGCTGGAGAATTGCATCTATTATTTAGGAAACAAATAATGTCAACCTCACATAAAACATTACAGCAAGTGGAGGAAAAAGGATCAATTCCTTGCTTTATTCTGCCAACAGTCATGCTACAGGAAAATTGAGAGCCAATACCCCTTAAAATCAAAGATACATGGCCAAGAGGATGGCTGAGTGGGTAAAGACTTTTGCAGGCAAGTTTGATCATCTGAGAGACAGTCCTGGTTTCCATGGTAGAAGGAATACTCTGACTTCTTAGAGTTGTCCTCTGACTTCTGTGTGCCAGTATGGCACATGCCCACCAGTACATACACACACAGAGGGGGCAGGGGGAGGGAGACTAATCAAAATTTAAAAGAACATAAATCAATACTCTAATTATAATATTAAAATGAAGGTTAAAAGAAGCAAAATAGATATCATCTGTAAGATTTGAATGCTTGAAAAAATAATGTTATTGCCACTTGTAAGACATAGAAACTAAATAATTTCTTTACGGATACAGAGAAATTACTTGACATAGGCAAGTTGCAGAATCATGTTATAGAAACAAACAAAAATGAGATCTCTTCTTAGCCTGGCCTGATCAAGGTCAAGACTGTATGTGTTGACTGTAGAGTCGTTATTTGTGCATTTTTTTTAATTGACTGATTTCAGAATTTTCATGTTGTATAAAGGCCCTATACATGACACTTAATAGAACTGAAGCTATCTGCAGCCATAGATAGACTTTGTAAATGCACTAGGTCCCTACTGTATTGTAGTAATTTTCTCCTTTTTTGAAATATCTACCCTCTTCTCTTTAGGCTATGCTATAAAATGCCACAATGTGAGCTTTTAAACAATAGACTTCTGTCTCACAGTTTTGAAGGCTGAAATTCTAAGAACAAGTCTTAGCCGGTTCAGTTCCCCATGAGGGGCTATTTTCTTGTTCAGAGAAGGCACCGTATCATAGCATCCTTGGTGGAGGGGGCAAGGGTTTCTCTGTTGGTATTGATAAGGATAATAACCCACCTCAAGAAGGAGGTACTCTGATCTAATCAGCTCCAAAACTCTGTCTCCTGGCACCATCACCAGGGCATTGAGGATTGATAATTCAGTATATCAGCTCAAGGGACATAAATACTTAAAACTTGGTAACTCATGAACAACAACTTGAAAGCTTTAGAGAGTAGAACTGGAGTTGTCATTCTTCCTGACATACCAAGTATCTTCAGAAATAAAAAATGACAAATGAAATCATGAAATGTACAAGCAAACGGATGGAACTGGCAGAAAAGTATACTGAGTGAGGTTACCCAGGCTCAGAAAGTCAAACGTCTCCTGTTCTCTATCCTATGTGAGTCCTAGCTTAGAAGGTTTTACTCTGTATGCTTGCCTTGGGGTACATGTGGGACCTAAGTAATTAAGAATGCCACATTCAATAGGAACACAGTCACTGAAGGAGAAAAGACATTAAAATATAAACAAAATAAACATAGAAGTGGAGATTACTGTAGACTGGACAGAGTATGAAGCAGATGAAGACTAGGGAAATGAGGGAGGGAAGGCTTAAACAAGAGAGTATTGTGAAGCTGTATGGAAACCTACAATTTTGCAACCCAAATAAAACACTATAAACGGAAACAGAATAGAATTGTCATGACAGAACGGGGGGGGGGGGTATTTTGGAAGCAATGTGTAGTAAAGAACAGAGGATGGGGGTAGATTAGCCAAAAATATAGGGGGTATGAGAAGTTTCTTGAATATCCGCTAGATTGTAAGTTAATCTAAAAATATTATATCAAAAGGGCAGTTTGAATAGAGGTATGCTGTTGAGTCCAATGTTGCTTCCAGAAGATTTAAGTTATTTGATAAAAATCTCAAAGCTAGGCATGAGATGCCTCCATATTACTCACTGGTCATATAGATCCCAGAGGCACTCAAAATAACACAGGCTTATACATGTGGGTAATAAAGAAGTCAGTTTCAAACTTACAGGGAAACACCTTTCTTGATGACTAGCTTTAATGCAGACCTCTGGCAGAGAAGGGGCATCTGTAATGCTTGACCTTGAATGATGTAATAAGCTTGCCTGATGATATGTGCCCACTCATGCAATAGTGGTATGACAGTTATGAAGTACCCAAAAGCTTTCTGATTGTGTCTGAGCCTACCCCAATGGAGGTATTTCATGTCTTAGAATCCTGGTCACAAGTCCATGACAAGGGATATCATAGGTCCTAGCAGGGAGCTTTGGGTGTGGTTTTGCTAACTGGTCATTTTGTTAAACTACCTTTTTAATAGTTATGTTTATAACTGTAGATTTTTGTTCTTCTAGTCCTAGGATAAACTAGTGGGATTTTTTTTATTAGCTAGTGATTAATTCAGAGAATCATAACTGGACAAAGTACTGAGGGTAAGTAACTGAGTGCTCAGCCATAGATGGTCATAGGTATCAACCTCCTCTCCCCATCCTAGGATGGGCACCATTGAAGAAGAGTAGGAGAAATAAATGAAAGAGCAAGAGGGTAGGGAAGAGAACTGTGACATGCTAAAAGACCTACATATGATCAAGCCAGTCAAAATTGTGGTATGGCTGGGGGAGGGTCTCCTGAGATTCCATCCTTAGCCAAGAATTTGTTGACTGTAGATGGCTGTGGAGGGAGGGAGTCATTTGTTTCCTGTGGCCAGTGTTAAGGTGCCTATGCCCCAGAAGACGACCCCAGATCCTTCAATAGCATGAGTTGGACTCACAGGCCTATTAATAATAACTTTTTTTAAAAAGGGATATGAAGTTGGGATGGAAATAGGTTGACAATTCTAGGGAGAGCTGGAGAAAGGTAGTGGGTTGTGTGTGTGTGTGTGTGTGTGTGTGTGTGTGTGTGTGTGTGTATGTGTGTGTGTGTGTGTGTGTGTGTATGTGTGTGTGTGTATCTTTGTGTGTCTGTGTGTATATGTAAGATTTTCAAAGATTCAGTAAAAATATTATTTGACTTTAACAAAAAAAAAAATCTAAATGACACAAAATATTTCACCTTTTTGAAGAACAACTCTATAGCAAACTCAGAAATGGACTTTTATGATGGAGATATAAACAACTCCACAAGACTGAAACTGATTTTTTTCTATTGTACATAAAAAGAAAGCTATAAAACTTTTTAGCAAGTACTTTAAAGTACTATCAAACAATTTTTCTGGTGTTTAATGTCAGAGAGATCAATTTAGACAAAGCTGTCACTAGTATTCTGCAAGAGTTCCACCATCCTGCCTTGCTTCCTAATTCCCCCCTCCCCAGGCAGTCTGGACTCAGCCTTGCATTCTTCCCTCCCATCTTCCTCTCTGCAGGAAGCCAAATACCTTTCTCTAAAAGCTCTTTGCTGTGACAGAGTCTTGTCACAGGGAGAGAGGTCTGTTTTATAAAAAATAGAGAGTTGTCTGCTCTAAGAATAAATAAGTAAATGTGTGTTTGAGAAGGAGTTTCTTAGAAACAAAAGCAATAAAAAGTTCTCTCCTGGAATTAATAGGAGCTCCTCTCCACTACAGACAGAAGTAGGCAGTTCCTTTCTCTTTAATATTGTGGTATGCCCATTAATAGAATTTCCCTCGTTGTGAGATGAGGTTAGACCTACCGTGTTGGTGCACTCTAGACATCTTGATGGTCATCAGTCAGCTGATCAAACTCTCAAGGTGAAATCAATGTATTTATCTATGCTTCCACTACCAAAGAAACACATCTGGTCGGCTCAGGCATTGCCATTTCATAGATGGTAACATGGGCATTTAAAATGCACATGCTTTCATCAACATAGAAGAAACACAGTGACTGTTCTATGCAAAAGATAGAAATATAATTCCATTTCCTTTGGGCAAGGGGGGCAGGAATAAAATACTTTAACTCTACTTCTCTCTTGCTGATACAACTTTCAAAACTAGTATTAAAAGAAAGAGCCGAAAATGGCAGGAAGTTCACCTGAGGCTCAAAGCACTCCACAAAGAACCACTGAAATGTAAAAGAAAGTAAGACTTAAAATGAATGTAATTAATATAGGTTTAAAAGGCTGGTTTAGAGCTGCCGTGGTGGGCAGCTAGATCGCAATATCATGGGTTGCTGGGGACACATTCATAATAAAAGCTTGCTGTTGACAAACATCAGGAAAAGGTCCTACCTACCTCAGTCTCTCCAACAAGCCACCTGGAGGCTGGCTGTTCTCTTTGGTCCTCAGGGCCATTTTTTTTTTCCTTTTCTTTTCTTCTTTTTTCTCTCCTCTCCTTTCCATTTCTTTTCTTTTCTTCTTTTCTATTTTTATACCAAACACATTTATTCTTGTCACTCCCCACAGCCTCCATTCTCCAGGCCCCTCAGCTCCTGTTTTAAGTGCGCAGGCTCCAGAGCACTAACGGGGGGGGCATTTCTCCTTCCTCATTTTCCTGAATCTGTTCCAGTGCTTGCTGTGCTCCTGATCTAAAGGAACAAACTCTCCAACAACTGCAGGATGCTCTCTGGTCACCATCCTCTCCCTGTGTGTTGTACTACCTTCCCGCCATAATGAACTCTCTCCTTCTAGAACCATAAACCTAAGCAAACCCTTTCTTCCCTGAGTTGCCTTTGTCAGGTGTCAATTCCAGCCAACAAGTCTACTCACTCTCCCTAGAGAAGACCGGTCACTTCCTCCTTTGTTCTTCCCACAGCCTTGTCACTTCCTCCTTCCTCCTCTGTAGATCCTTGTTAATTCTTCCTTTTTCCTTTGCACAGTGAAGAACCTTGGACATATAATCAATTCTCATTAATTGTTATAGTTTTGTTTATATCAAATTGGCATGTTGCTGAATGGGTGTTGTAGTAATTATTTAAAAAGGCCTCTGGCTCAGGCCAACTATCTAAGCTACAGCTAAGCTGCAGCCACTCTACCTAGTCCAGCCACCATGTTTCTCAGCCTGAGGCCAAATGCATGCTGCTGCAGCTAGAACTAGCCACCAGAAACACCAGCCCTGCCACCCACTAGATGCCAGTGCAAGAGATGACTCTGCCAATCTTTCACACTATCTCCGCAAGGCAGAGCATTGCCCAGACCATTCCACCATCCATGGGGGCCAAGTAAGAGAATGAGACTCTAATTCTTATAGATTAATCAAAGCTTATATATTTGATAATGATCAGTAACAAGATACCCATACAATCAGAAGTGTAACCCAATACCCAACCTAGATATACCAACTACCTTTGACTGCTACAGACACGTGAACATCCATCTCCTTCCACTCCATTGCTCCTACATCTCTGCCTCTCTCGCTCCTCCTCTTCCTTTTCCTCTTCCTCTCCTAACTCCTCCCACCTTAGCTCCTCCTACAAATGGGTACTGTCTGGGCTCTGGATTCTTCTAGGAGATAGATGCTTGCAAGCTTTCTTTTTGCAGCTTTTCTTTGTATTTTATCTTTGATTTTCAATGCATTAATTATACATATTAATGAAGTTACAAGTACAGTTGCATCAGATGCATATAGCCGCGGATTGTGTATTGAGCAACGCCAGCCTTCCTTTACCAGGCACCCCTTTCCAAACTTCTAGTGAGCACTAGTCTATGTTCAAGTGGACTTTTACACATTATTTTTACATCAAACACTTTCAAATAATAAAAACGAAATAAATGTACAAAGCAGAATAATCAAAATTGAGGATCAAATTAATGAACTAGAAAACTTAGTTGAAATGTTTACTCAAAATGTTGTCCTTTGAGGCACAAAATTGAAAAATATAGGGAAAAAAAAAACTAGACATGGTACAAAATATAAATGCAGAGGTTTCAAACCCTTTCGTAAGGTTTCTAAAATTAGAGGCTGGAGTGTATTGCAGTGTAGAGTGCTTGCCTAGCAGGCATGGGGCCACAGCATGTCATTCTTGCTTTCCAGAAGAAAAAAAAAAAGGATTCTAGCAATCCATCATAGGAAACAAAAGGAAAATAAATAACAAGAGAAAACAACTCCAGGCTAAACAAAACCCTGTGCATCTTCCTAGCTAAAGGGAACACTGAGAGGTGGTAAATAATAAAAAATGTATGGAAGTTAGAAGTATCCCAATATAATTTCAGCATACTAACATACAAACAAGGAGCTAACTCATGTGCTGCAAGCCAGATTACGTCCAAAGGAATTCGTGTAAATTGGTACTAGAACATCGTGAGCCTTCCGAGTGAAGGTGAAGTAATGCTGAACCTTGCATAGTAGTCAACCTTTAAATGGTTCTAACTGTCCCCACCTCCTGGAATTTATACTATTCTGGGGTCCGCTATGCTTGCTATGAGTGCATTTAGTGCCTTCCCTTAAACAGATAGAATTAGCATCCCTTATATCTAAAACAATCTAAAATACTGCCTTCTATGTCTATGGACTTTGTTTCCCCTTTCTATTCCCTTGCTGTGAGGGAAACCAGCCTCAGTGGCATGGATGCTCTGTGTGATTAACATCTAGCAACAAAGAAGCAGGGAGACCTAGTTCCTGTGTGGAGCTCAATCCTCCGGCAACCATTTACAACAGTTTAGAACTTGGGCTTGTCCTCAAGTGTGTGCTTCGGTTGACCACAGAACAAACAACCAGTCATTCTGCAACCTTGTGAGTAACTTTAATCCAGAGGCGTTCTGAGAAATTGCACCCAGATTCCTAACCCATACAAGCAGTAAATAAGCATGTGTCTGTTGTTTCAAACCACAAGATGTGTTTGTTGTGATGTAATAAGACATTCAAGTATGAGCAAGGGTACAAACTAAAAGTGGTTCAAAAATACAAGTTCAAGACCATAATCATCCACAGATCGCTCTGGAACAATTACTGAGAACATGTTCTAGATAAATGAATTAACCAAGGAACATGAGAAATTTGACAAAATACTCAAGTATTTTATATATATATTCATTATATATATTATTATATATTTGTTTATATATAATATATAAATATTTATTATATACTTATTTATATAATATATATATATACATTATTCTGGACAATTGCTAAAATTACTGTTGTGAAACATAACATACTTCATATGAATATAATAATAATAATGATAAAAATAAAGAAAATTGAAATTATATTCATTATATGAAAGATTGTGTGTTGAGGTAAATAAGTCAGCTGCACAAAAGCAAACACCAGAGACAAAAAATAAGAAAGAAAGAAAGAAAGAAAGAAAGAAAGAAAGAAAGAAAGAAAGAAAGAAAGAAAGAAAACAACCATCAAGAATGCAAATATAAGTGTAGACACTAAAAAGGGGGAAGGTGGACAAACCCTACCTTACAGCAAAGTCATGGAAGTCATGAGGGAGGATTGAAAAAATATTGCACGTGAAAAAAGACATTTATTTGTGACAACGAATTACAAACATTATTGCAAGTGATTATGCTAAACAACACATCATTCAAAAGTTGTGATTTTTCAACTAGGGTATTTAAATTAGCCATGTTATTTACAAACACTTCATAACAACACAAGACAAAAACTCTTGCATCTAAGAAATTGTTAAAAGCAAAGACATGCCCACTAAAGAGAAATAAGAGAGGATATGAGAAAAGAAAAAATGGAAACATTAGAACATAGGTGATAGTCGGGCAGTGGTGGCACACGCCTTTACTCCCAGCACTTGGGAGGCAGAGGCAGGTGGATTTCTGAGTTCGAGGCCACCCTTGTCTACAGAGTGAGTTCCAGGACAGCCAAGGCTACACAGAGAAACCCTGTCTCGAAATATTTGAAGAAAAATTTCTTGAAGCTCAGTTCAAAGTTATTAAAAGATAAATATTATTTCCCATTGATATGAAAGATAAATCAGTAAATACCATGTGTCTAGTGACATGTATGTAAAATAAAATCTTTTGAAATACAAAAATATGATGGATATTCTAGCATAGATATTTAGCCTTAATCATTTCTATTAGTTTAATTTTTCTGGTCAACAGGGATTACTTGTTCTTTCCTAAAATGTTTTTTTTTTTCTATTTGCTGAGACAAAAACCATTATTCTTACCCCAAGGAAATAATTGAGATTAACAAAAATATTTTCCCTCTTCCTTTCTCTCTCTTGCTTCAGCCCCGCTCATTCTGCCCCCACTCGTTCTAGGCCCCTGCTCATTCTGGCCCAAAGTACACTGTAGTTGTCTTCAGACACCCATATGAGGGCATCAGATCTCATCACAAATGGTTGTAAGCCACCAAGTGGTTGCTGGAATTTGATCTCATGACCTCCTGAAGAGCAGTGGGTGCTCTTAACCGCTGAGCTATCTCACTAGCCTGAGATTAAACAATTAGAAACTAACACTCATTGATTATTACAAAATACATCAAGTAGGATAAACTGCAGATACATTTTGAATACAGTTACATATCTCAACTTACAAGCTAAAATGTATAAGGTATCATTTGATTAGTGTTTGGGGAAAAGTACATGCAGTTTAAGTGGAAACTAAAATGAGAAAAATTAAAAATAATTTAAGTCTTTGACTAGATAAGTTAGAATACAAACAAAACAAACTTTAACTATAAATAAGTGACATCTATAAAAGTAGCAATTAATCATATTTGGTGTTGACCAGACATGAAAAACTTTCAGCTCATTTTTTAGTCATTAGTTATTAAGGTATTTGAAAAGACTAATTCAGAACTTTTAATTACAATGTCAAATATGTCTGATTATTCATTTTTAGAAACTACTCTCAACTATAGATACCCTGCCTGTGTATCCAATTAAAAGCTACTCTTTTCAACATGGTATTTATAGCAGCATCTGAGAGCCTTTAACCAGGCTTTAGTTAAGGAAATTGTTATATTGATATGGTAGTTTTAATTTTATTCCTCTGTATTGTCTGGAAGATAAATACCAGAGATTTATTATTAAATATAAAACATACAAAATATTTCTAATTTGGAAAAATTTAATTTTTAAATTGTATGTACATGTTAAGCATTTAAATCACCTTTGTGTGAAAAGATATATATCAGACTCTAAATAGTTTTCCCTGCAAAATAAGAAATTAAGAATGGGGTTTTATTATAAAACCAAGTAAAACAAATGAACAAAAAGGCACAAGTACAGTTTGTGTTAGCCATATGTGGTCTTGCACCAGAACATGGCTGACCTAATAGGAACCAGACCATTAAAAAAAAAATTGACTATCTCTTTTTCAATTGTTCTCAGTTGCCCATAGTGCCTTTGTAGGGGTGAGACTTGACTACCTCCCCTCTCCAAGCTTGAACTTTTACAAAGTTGGTTGGGCCAGAAAGCATTTGGATCTGGGAGGGCTTGGAGAAAGGAGAAGAATATGATCAAAATACAGTACATGAAATTCTCAAAATAAATAAATAAATAAATAAATAAATAAATAAATAAATAAACGAACCTGATAAAAAATAAGTAGGAAAAACAACTACGATCTTCGTAAGGGAACAAAAAAAAAAAAAAAAAGTAATTAAGGCCACAGAGCAAGTGAATCATTTTCTAAATCTCAACTGTGCTTCCCTTTTATAGTTTAAAACAAAACAGCAGTTTTGCTTTTTCTTGCCATTTACAGCATGTAACTTTCAGTGACTCATCAGTACCTTGGTTCTTACTTTCTTCTTTGTTAATGGAATGACGACTGCTCAATGTCCCTAGCTGACCCACTGGGAAGAGTAAATAGAAAAGGGAATGGTAATATTCTTTAAAAATCTACTTAGCACTATATAAATGCCATGGATACAAGAAGCAGAAATAAAAAAAGATAATGTATGTCTCCCAGTGAGATAGAAACAGTGTTGCATGACTTCTTCCAATCTGTTCCTCGCAGAGAAAGGCAATGATTCTGATGACAACTGAAAATATGACAAAGGTCCCCAAGAGGCCAAATAAGCTGGCATCCCCAAGAAGTAATCAGAAAAAGAGAGGAAGAAAGCAACCCTGGGACAATGTGACTTTTATACACAAAGCCTCGTGGCCAAGCCTTCAGCTTTCCAATCATCTTAACGCCTCATTGATAATCCTACTACATTCATAGTTGTATTCTATCACAGCTCTAGTTTTCAGCATGCAACTTTAGTGACTCATCAGTACTCTGGTCCTTACTTTCTTATTTGTTAATGGGGTGACAACTGTTCGATGTCCCTAGCTGACCCAACTAGGGACAACCCATTCAACAAATGGTGTTGGCCAAATCAGATATCATTTTGATATCCCTGGCTGTAACTCATCATTCTACCAACAAATTTGTCTTTCTCTTCTGGGATTTATATGTAAGGACACAGAAGACATTATGAGACTTTATCTTGAAAGTCAACCTTTGCTTTTACAGCCTGTCCCTCTAGTAAGAACATTGTTTTGAGACTGCAAACTATCATCAGACCACATTTGTAACAATATACTCGAAAATAATCCTCACTTAAAAGTTAGAGAAAGAAGATATTTGATGATGGAAAGATCTCTCATGTTCCTTGATTGGCAGAATTAATATTGGATATGTTACCAAATGCAATCTACAGATTCGGTGTAATACCCAAAAAATTCCAATGGCATTTACAAAACTAGAAAAAGTAACCCAGAAATTCATATGAAAACAATAAAGATAAAAAGTAGCCAAAATATTCCAAAGTGCAAAGACTACCGCTAAAAGTATCACAGTATCTGACCCCAAATCATACGACAAAGTCACAGTGTCAAAATCATTTGCAAAGCAGACATGTAGGTCAATGGAATAGAATAGGGGACCTAGAAATGAGCCCACACAGATATGGCCACTCAGGGGAGGGAGAAGAGCTTATTAAACAAATGGTGTTGGCCAAATCAGATGTCTGTCAGCAGAGAATTAAAGTGGGTCCATATCTCTCTCTTGGCATGAAAATCAGTTCAGAATGGATCAAATTTCCTGATTCAAAAAATTGAGCCAATTAAATTGCTAAAGGGAAATATCGAGAATACTCTTCAAAATTCAGGGACATAAGCAAGAACTTTCCAAACAGGATTTCAGAAGCACAAAAAAATAGCCCCAAATATTAACAACTTGTGCTACATGGTGTTGTGGATAGCCCCAGCCTTGTATTTTGATCCTAGTTCCACCCTCCTGGGAGGGGCTGGAGAGGAGGATTAAATCTGTACACAGGTGACATCTTGTAAACCTTCTGTCCAATTAAAACCTGTAAAATGAAGGCTAGAGCCAGAGATTGGGCAGTAGAAGGGGAGGCGGAGAAAAAGGCTTAGGGGAGGAGAGAGTGAGAGGAATTCGATATAAAAGGCAGAGCAGAAGCAGAAGCAGGGAGTCGATGGGAGAAGGAAAAGCAGAGGTAGAAGCAGGAGGAAGCAGGCAGAAGGAAGCCGACCACGGTGGACAACCACGTGGCCTGGATGAACCGCAAATTATAAGGGATCTCATAGCCGGGAATTAGAGTAGTGTAGTGGTAAATCTGCCCAATCCAGGCATGCAATTTATATCATAATTATTGAATTGTGTCTTCCTTTACTGGTCTCCTCGGGTAGGAGATCTTACAGCAAACAAATTTGGGATTTAAATAATTCTTTCTACTACAACATGGAATTAACTTTTTTTTTTTTTCTGAGCAGCTGTTATAACTATGTCCTGCCTCTCAGCTGGCAAGTACCTGGAAGCCACCAGCACACCACTCAGAGGAAGGAGAATGAAGTATGGAATCAGGGTCCACAGTTCATGTTTTCCTTTGATGGACAGGAAATGGAAACAACAGAATCTGGGAAGAAAGCTGAACCCGGTCTGATTGGGAATGAGTACTGAGTGTACCAGAGAGGTTGGAGGTGAGAAAGACTTCCTTGGGAATGGCTTTAGTCAAAGGCCTTCTTCATGGAGATTCTTAATGAAACAGCTCTCTGAAAAAACCTTGCTTGTTTGTACTGGTTTATTTGATGGTGGATGTGAATGCGTACACTTTATTCAGGGTGAACCAGGGAAATAAATAGCTTTTGTGGGAAGAATACCTAGGAAGGGAAGCTCATTGGCTGAAGGTTCAGAGCTATGTACATACCTCATTATCATGGAGAAGAACTCCAGTGTTATGCTATGTGACTCGGTGCCTATGGACCTCAGTGGGCTGTCATGGTTACCAGACATGTACCAGACACAGATAGGTAGGGAGTTGCTCCATTCCTATGAATCTAAGATCCCTGAGATTCCTGGGATATGAGCTCACTCAACCTTGCCAGTTTTTTTGTCTGTCTAGTAATATGGTCCCACATGTCCTATAAACATCAAAGGAAACCGTCAGCAGTGTAAATAGAGTGGGAGAAAAAAATTCCAGCTATATTTTAGACAGGGAGTTGATATCTAGCATATATAAAGAACTGCAAAGATGAAACATCAAACATCAATCTGCCTGTCAATTATATGGGCTGACCTTGTTCGCTTTCTGTTACCAATCAAAAGTAAAAGAAAGGGTTTGTTTCAGCTTACAGTTTACAGTCCACCTTCTAGAAAGTCAGGGTAGGAAATTCAGGATGTCAGAAAGATGGGAAGCTGGAGGTAGGAACAAAGACCACAGAGAAACTCTACTTATTGGCTGGCTTTGAATGGCTTGATCAGTTTGCTATCTTATATAATGCAGAACCACCTCCCCAGGGGTACTACCCACAGTGGGATGGACCCATGCACATCAATATTAATCAGAAAATGTACCACAGATATGCCCACAGGCTAGTCTGATGGTAACAATTTCTCAATTGAGGTTTCCTCTTCCCAGGTGACTTTAGTCTTGTATCAAGTTGATAAATGCCAACCAGTGAATAAAATAGTTTTCAGAGGAAAAAACACAGGTGAATAAATAAACATTTCTGAAAGTATTCAGTAAGTATACTTGACACTCATGAAAATGTAAATTAGAAGTACTTTGAGATTTTATCATACCTCAATAAGAATGGTCATGATCAGGAAAAGGCAACAATCAGTAATGACAAGGAATTGAACCTTTATACAATGCAGTTGGAAACATAAACTAGTGTTACCATTACGGAAATGAATATGGCGGTTTCTCAAAATTACAGAAACAGAACTATCATATTAGCAAGCTATACAACTCCTAGACAAATAGCAAAGGTCTCAGCAGCCATATCACAGAGACTTATGCATCCATTTTTATTGCTGCATTATTCACAGTAGAAAGAAGATGTGGTGAACCTAGATGTCTATCAGCAGATAAATAGATAGTGAAAATGTGATATATATCTGCTTTGGAATTTTATTCTTGTGTGAAATTTAAAAGAAAGTGGATAGAGTTAGAAAGCGTTTATCAATTGAGATGGTCCAGACCCGGAAAGATTAACAGTACATTGTAGTGAGAATTTTGGAATTTGGGTTTTGTTAAAACACACAGAAATATTATAAGAATATGTTTTTGTTTTGATTCCAGGTGTGGGATATGGGGCTGCTTCAGATTGTCCACAGCAGCTGACTGTGATTTGTCTCATGCTCTGGCAGAGGTGTGGTTTTGCCAGCTGCAGATAGTTTCTGCGATTGTGTGAAGTTTGGAATTCTGAGAACTTTTCTGTAGGTAAAGGGTCCTGATAGGGAGTTTGTTGTTGATTATTTTTGGCCATTGTTGGTCATGGTTTGTTAAGTAGTCATGTGAAAAGAAAAACAACAACAAAAATAAATTAGATATCCTGACAGCAAAGATAAAACTTGCCCCAAGGATCTCAAAGCCCCAAATCAGCAGGAAGTAGTCTAACAATAATGCTGCCCTCTTGCTTACCCTGACTTTATTCAGAGATCTCTTTCCTTTTTCTCTCTATTCTCTTTTCTCCCTTATTTAGTGTTAGGCAGTCAAAAGGGTGGAAGAAAGGGGTGGAGAAGAGTGGAAGAAAGAAGAACCCAAAAGTAGCGAAAGACAGGCACGTGATCTCTCCCGTATACAGATTCTAACTTTTAATGTTCATTACATGTGTACATATGTGTCTATTGGAAATATTGTTGAGTGTAGGATACAAAACTAGAAAAGAGACCACAAGAAGCATGAAAGAGGTTTTGTTGAATGGTGAGATGCAATAGAACACACATGGCATGAAAAGAGATCATTGGAAGGGTGGGGATGGGTGAAAGAGATTAGAGCACTCTCAACAAAAGTTGTTTGAAAACGCCGTCATGAACCCTAATATTTTTGTGTATCCATTAGAACAAACAAGGAAACAAATAAAAATTTAAAGATCAGATTAATTTCAAATCTCAGCTTGTTGGCCTTGTTGACTTTTGTAGCTGAGTTCTTCTCTTTAATCAGATTCTAGAAAACAGTGAAGTGATTCACATACCAAGTACTGCTCATGTACATATTTTCTTTGGAAGTTACACATTCACAAGGGTCTTGCCAGCCCAGAGCAATAAATGCATATATTAAGATTAATGTCCTGAGAGAAAGTTAGTAATTTTGAAGTTCCAGATCCTGATTAATACTTTTTAAAATATGGCCTTGCTAAACTTGGCTTCAGGATAATCGACTTTCATTGTGAAAGAAAGACGATAATATTTAATAGATTGGAAACCCATAAGGCAAAACCACATGACTGTTTTCCATTTTCTGTACCACCTCCTGGCCAATGGTGCTAAATAAATGTAAAATTATTGTAAAACTTGGCCTGAAAGGAAATTTCTATGCAAAGGAAAAATATATCATTTTGTAACCTTCACAATGGCACGACATGAATTCTGGTAGTTAGGCAAGCATGTGAGTCAAATAAAAAGGAAGAAAGTGACTCATTAATAACAAGACACGTGCCAGTTCTTAGGCCAAGTTTCAAATTTGCAGATATGTGGCACCTGTTTTATTGTGACCCAATTAGATACCTTGTTCCCTGCACAGATTTGACATACAAATGGTCTTCGAGAACATTCGTTAAACTAATGTATAAAGAATTTTGAAGAATGAGACTTTTTTCTTCTGCTTTCATGAGTGATTTAAGACTTCTCTTTTGCTCATAAATATGTATCATAATATGAATTCATCTTCACTGAAGCCAAGGGCTTCGTGAGGCTTTGTTGTTGCTGGTGCTGCTCTGCTTATTTATTCTAAACTAGAAGGGACAGATAAACTGAGAGAAGAGGTGTATGGAACTGTGTCACTGATTAGTTTTCACTTTTCCTATGACTGAGGGATTTAAGGAGAAGCCATCACTTTCCAACATCATACTTAGGTTAGAACGTCCGGAACTAGACGCTGGCAAACTGGAGCATCTGAAGTGGGGGATGAAATTTCTAAGAACAGGAAGAACGCACCATACTTTGTCACAGGGTTTATCACAAGCAATGGGAATTTTCAGGGTTTGCTTGTGTTATGTGAATCCTTCACACGTCTTTGGCTCCTTACTTTTCCCATGCATCCTGATTTCCCAAGACATCTATACATCTCCAACTTTCTATGTACTTTATCACCCATTGTCTTTTATATGTTCTAAAGAAAGTTCAGGTATTACTTCTGTCTTCAAAACCCTCTCCAAATAGTGGCAAAGAGATACCTCAGTGGTTAAGCGTGTTTGTTGTGCAAGCCTGACCACCTGAGTTCTATGCCCAGAACTCATGATATTGAAAAATAAATTCCCAAGACTTGACCTGTGATGGGGTGGAGAGGTGGGAGAGTGGAAGGGAAGGAGAGGGGAAGGAAGAGAGAGAGATGATTAATAAAGATCTAAAACTGAAAAGCAACAGTCAAGCTTTTGTCTTAGTTTATCTTCTATTGCTGTGATAAACCACCGGCCAAAGTCTACTTGGGAAGGAAAGGGTTTATTTGGCTTACAGATTAAAATTCATCATTGCAGGAAGCCAATGTAAGAACTCAAGGCGCATCCTGAAGGCAAGAACTGAAGGGACCCTGGAAGAACCTTCTCTCCTGGCTTGCTCCTCCTGGCTTGCTCAGTCTGCTTTCTCATATAGCCCAGGACCACCTCCCCAGGCATGACTCTACTACTAGGTCGCTAAGCCTTTCCACATCTATTGTCTCAAATGGAGCCAACCAATTGACTTAGAAGGAAATGTAATGGGGGCATTTTCTCAATTGATGCCTTTAGCTTGTGTCCAGTTGACAGAGATTTAACTAATGCACCCAACGTAAGGTCTCATTAACAATGGCAACAGGCTCATATTCGAGTTCCATCATTTTGATATCTCTGCATGTACACCATTATCCTGTAACAGATTTCTCTTTAATTAGTGCATTGCCATATTATTATAGTCAGCTTTTTATTTACTTAGTCTTTACTTTGAAGGCATTTGCACCGTGGAAAGCATTGGTAGATCCAGTTTCTATTTCTTATTCACAGATCATTGGCTTCCTGAGAGAGTTTACCAAATAATAACTATCGTCCACTGCAGCTGATGTGGCTACATCCTTCCTTGTCAAGGATGCAGAAGCAGAAGTTAATGAGAGAGTCTTCCTGCAAGCTCCCTCCACTGTAGAACACTGCTGAAGTTTCTGTTCCCCTCTTACGTCTTCGCTTCTCACTCTCAGGAATGTGAACCTGATTTGGTGGCCATTCCTCAACGTGACCATAAAACAACAAAAATGGATGAAAGTCACATTCTGAAGATTGGTAAGCAGAAATGCAAAAAAAAAAAAAAAACCCGCCTCACTCTCTGATGGGCCTGGGAGGTGATAGCAGCCTGGTGGTCAGCCTCATTTTCATGCATGATATACTTTTATTTGCAAGAACAGTTAGTCAGATTTCTGTCAATCATGACATACCTCTCCCTGTTCTAGCCATTCAATTTGCCCCACTCCTGTGGCAGCGCCTTCTACTGTCCAGCTACTGTCAAAGTCTCTCAGATGGACTACAAAGTCTAAACTTTGATGTTTTCTCATCTTAAATACAAGCCTTCTCCCTCTGCCTCTCTGGGTACCCACTGCCTTCCTTTAACCTGAGACAAGATTGGGCCCAGTTAAACCCAAGGTTTATTCACTACCAACATTATGATCTTATATGTTAACCACAATGTCCCTCAGAGTCCTCATAAAAGACATAATATAATAACCATATCTGAAATAACCATATCTGCTTCACAAGATAGCCTTGAGCAGAAGTCAGCATGCTACAGCCTACAGGATCTGTGGCAAGCCTACTTGCAGTTTCCTTTCTGCTTCCTAACTTCAAGTGCAGTGGGCCAGCTCCCTTATACTCCTGCACCAGGCACTTTGTTGTGGTACACACACACACACACACACACACACACACACACACGAGACACAATGACTTCTTTGTCTCATAAGCAATCATGCATAGTAAACATTATCGTATCTGCAGGCCTTTGATTCCTTTGGTCATCATGGTCTAGTTAAAGTCACAATGTGACATGTGACAATGTGGTAATGTATGATGTGATATTGATGAGACATGAAGTGATATGATGATGCCATACAATATAATGTGAGTTAGTGCAGCATGATGATGTGATATGATGTTGTGTAATGTGGTGTGGTATGATGTCATATGCTATGATTTGGCATGGTACAGTGTGACATGCTGTAATGAAATATGGTGTAGTCTGGTGTGGTGGGATATGATTATGTGAAATGATGATATGGCATGATGGTCTGGCTCAGAGTAATGTCAACGCATTCCTTGAATCCAAGTATCAATGTTGGCAGTGAATACAAACACCTAGCAACCATGGCTTCCTCTTACAGCCTAAGATTGCTCCTTCTACAAAGACCAACTGACCACTCCTTCTACTTGTTCTAAGTTACTGCACAATTTCTACTGCTCCACCAATGTGAGCACACCCCACCCAAACCCGGCTTTCCTGTATATGTTTGTCCTTTCTTTATCCCCCACCACCCCAGTGAGGGTCATGGCAGATTTCACTCGAGATTTTCTCTAATGTATTTCACTATGCTATCTTATTATCAAACACTAGGATAGTCCAAATCGTGATGTATAAAAGTATTTTCAAATAAAATACACCAACAACATAAATGTAATCAAAATATATACAGAATCCAAATAAACCTTATCTCCCTTAAATTGTTTCTTGTCAGATATTTATTTGGTCACAGTGACAGGGAAAAGCACTAGATTTCCTAATTGCATCCTCGCTCACAACAAATCGTATTTCAAACTGACGAGCCCTCTATGGTGGCTCATGTTCTGCCACTATGTACAAGCATACTTAATAAAATTCAGCCTATGCTGAATAAAACCAAGTGTAAAAATGGGGAGTTTTATCATTTTTGTCTTTCCCCTTTCTGTTCATTTTTTCATAAAATGGCCAATGAAAATGACACAAAGTACTCTCACCTTGCTTGACCCTCCCTTTCTTAGCTAAAAAGACACCATTTCCAAATCATTAATTCTTGGCAGCCCATGTTGACAGGTCCATTCATAACCAAGGTGTGGAAATGTAGGCCTGGGAAATCCAGAATACCAATATCACAAGCTCTACACAGGTGAAGAAGCCAGGGCAACAATGTGGGTGTTCTCTGAGTCCAGGGAGTTCTCCAGTGGAAAAGCATAATACGCTGCTTAATCTAAATTGGATTTGGAACCACCAAAGAGACCTAGGAGTTTGAGAAGTTCAGCTGAGAGGGAATCCACACTCTGAAAATGGAGTTCACCTCCCATTGGCTGAGGTCCAAGATCAAATAAATTGGGTAAAAGGAGAAATCTAGTTGGTCAATGACAGTTCCTTTCTCTCTTCCCTGTATGGTACCATGGACTAAGCTGTTCCCACTATCATGCCTTCCTGGAAGTAGTACACTCTTTCTGTGAACTTTGAGTCAAAATAAACCTATCTTATGTTGTTTCCTGTTAGACACTTATTTGGTCATGGTGACAAGGAGAGTCACTATTGTGGATACCATGAGCTAGTGCTGAAAGATAAATCATCAACATTCAGAGGATCAGAGGGTAAAGGGTGAAATATAAACAAAGGAATGAAATATAAACAAGTCACAGAACAATTGGCTGCTTTAAGACGTTTCTGACAATCAGGTGTACAGCTCAGTTCAGCCCACACATACTAAAATTATTATAGCAACATTTGGAAATTCTCTAAAACCTAGTTTAATTACATAGTCAAAATTATTCATGCTCATAAATCATGCTAAGTATACTCCTCTTCCAGCCACCCAGATGTCGATGACTCTCTGAAATGGCTCCAGTTCTTCCAAACACATAGCCCAGTGGCTACTTGCCTTGTATGCTCTTGAACTCTGTGCCTCTGAACTCGAGATTTTCAAAAGTCCTGTAGTGATTGGCTTATCTAAGAAAAGAGAATTCACATTTTCCTGAACCTGTCCTCCTATTGTAATCTAGTGTCCTATAGGTGACCCACCATAATGACACTTGAAGTAAGAATATTTTTAGTCAGTGCATTTGCTTGGCGCCTGTTCACAGAATTGTCATTGGATTTTGACTTTTAGGTCCATGTTGCTTTGTTCCTCACCCACTGGCTTTTGCCAAGTCTCCATGGAGCTCCTTTGAGTTCTCACATGGCATATGTAACACATTTTCCCCTTCTTAGTCCAACCTACAATAGCATATATGCTGAAGTGCCATTAGGCCTGCCAAGACACTGGTAAGATTACTTCATAGCTGCCTACTCTGACAGACAAAGCATTCCTACCACTGCAAAAGCATCTAGTGTCAATTCTGTGGTGTCTGCCTGTTCTGGGTGAATCATTCAAGCCTAAGATGACTAAAAAGAATTTGCATGTTACTACCCTGAAGACATTATATTTAATTCAGAACAATTCCCTACTCTTTTCTCCAAATATGTAGCATTATTTATGGATAGGGTGGCCATTTGTCTTCTCTTATCCCAAATAGCCTTTGTTTATGCATGTTGTCCTAGTTAAATATTAACAGAGTCAAAGTTGCTGCGGTTTAGGACGAACCACATACTTACCTTCTCCACAGACCAAACCTGCTAATCTCGCCCTTCTTTCCTAAGTCCCTCATTCATATAATTTCATGTTAAAGCATTTCTCTATTTCATACTTTATAATATAAAACCAGTCTTTGGACACAATGCTTTGTAGCAGTTACATGAATGACACACAAACACCACTATTTGCAATTTAAACTCATTTAATTAAATGTTAATTCTTCAATGTATGCAGGCTTGTATATTTTGGGTTCAAATAACTCAAGGAATCTGTAAATGGTAACACAGAATTAGGAGTTGAGGTATAGGTAGATAGACCATACTCTAGTCAGTGAGCTCAGGGTTAGAGTGTGTTTTATTGGGTATAACATGTGAGAGAAGAATCAGTCTAAAGGCAGGAGACCTTATTTTCAAACTTACCTTCATCACTCATTCGAGATCTTGTAGATTTTTTTAGGTCAGGAAACCATATATATATATATATATATATATATATATAAATATAATGAGAATTCTATTTTATCTTCCTCTCTCAAGTAAAATATTTGCCTACTTGCCTAGACCTTGGTTAAATTTTCAGCACTGAAATTAAAAAATAATAATAAATGAAAATATTAACTGCTCAATGTGTTCCATCTGTCTCATTCATTATGTATAAGTATAATAATACTTATACAGGTAAATAGCAAAAACTCTAGCAATGACATTTAAATGATTGGTCTTCTTATAAGCACTCTAAAAGCCATGTTATAGCCTTTCATTGACCAAAGGAGTGCTCAGGAACTCCTAAGTCTAGGGTTTTGATGCTCCAAGCCTATGAAATACTTGAACATGTAGTAGAGGTATTGACTGGTTTTTCCTGAAGCAGACTACCAATGAAAAGTAAATATTGAAAATATCCATAAAATATTTCAATAGGTGCAATGCAAACTTGTTTAAGATTTTAGTAAGAGATTAATGTGAGTTGAGATTTTTCAATCTGTGTTCTATTTACATTTTTGGACCATTTCATATATTGCTATTAAAGGTGTCCTGTGCATTGTCACATACTCAGAAGCCCTGACCTCTCTACCCCCCCAAACTGTACTAACCCAAATACCAACTACTATCAAGTGCTCCATGGGAGAAACTTTTTTCTCATTGAGAGAGTACCTGAGGCAGCAATGGCAGAGTGAGACAGCCCTGTGTCTCATCCAAAGGTATAGCATTGGGTTAGATGTGTAATGTCTGCTCAGTCATGCGTGATGTATTTCAACAAAACACATGATTGTTGAGAACATTTCCTCTGGAAAGATGTTATGAGAGCAACAACCTGAAATATGGATTCTCCCACCTCAAACTCCGAAAACACAAGACATCTCTGTAGTAAGTGACTTCATTTTAATTCAGCATGTGTCTATTTTATACCATCTAGGAAAGTGGGTAATACATTTACTGAAGATCTAAGCATGGTTGTGGAGTAATGTAAATTAGCAAATATTTGAAATAGATCATCTAAGGGACTAGGATAACAGCACAGAACTATATTATCCAGGTCACAAATATTTGATGAGTCAATGAACAAATTCATGTAAACTACAAAATGAGAGGCTTCAAAAATGTTTTAGAGAAGACAGAGTCTTCTGGGTGGAAACATTGCTGAAAGATGCTAGCTTTTTCCTGAGGATCAAGAAAAGCTTACAGAGAAGCCCACGTGTTGTTTTTTGTGATGTTTTTTTCTCTTCAGCTTGTGATACCAAGCTTACACAGTTGAACATTTACAGTATAAAGTTTCAGGAAACTAGGTGGTTAGGCTGTATTTGTAATAGTACAAATCTAGTCTGTGAGTTCAGGCTGTTGTATTGGGTATAACATGTGAGAAAAGAATCAGCCTATTTTTTTTTAGGTCAGGAAACCTAACTGAGAAAAAATAATATATTTCTATCTTATATTATAATGAAAATTCTATTTTACCTTCCTCTGTCAAGTTAACTACCATAAAAATGTCCAAAAACTGGTTACAAAAAAATGCATATCAATCCTTTACATCCACAGGCTTTCCATGTATAGTTCAAGCAACTATGACTGATAGTATTCAGGCAAAATTTCTTCTGTACTGAAATGTGCTGACTTCTTTTTGTAGCATCATTCCCTAAACAACTCAATATAACAGCTGCTACCACAGTGTACATAGTACACAATATTTAAACGTAGAAACATGGATAAGTTAAATGCAAATACAACACTGATTTGGGTTCTTGAGGTTAGGTAGGATCCTGGAACCAATATCCATGGAATATCAATGGAAGACCATATAATCTGTGAATAGTGTATAAAATGGGTCAGTATACTGAATGTTTTCTCAGTTTAATTCTGGGTCTGTAAAGCAAGCCTGTAGTTTTATCATAAAAACTGCTCAAGTCTTCACAATGGTGCAAACTTATGAAAGAATAAATAGGTATTAGTCTAGGAAGATTCACTTACCAACTTACCCAAGTAGGTAGGCTGACATCTGAAAAAAGCATCTGGATAAAACCTTTAAATGACTGATACCTTTTAAAAAAACTAAAAGTAAATTAGCAATCCAGTTATATAAGACTTGTGGAGATTCTCTGTCTGAGTTTCAACAGTTTAAAACATTTCCATAAATATTCTTGCTCCTAATTTGTCTGTATCCACTAATAGAAAATAATCATAGCTCAGACACTAGTACCCTGGCTACAAAGGAAGCAACAAAGTGCATTTCATCTCTTCTAACCATGTCGTGCTTTCAGACAATGAAACACTATTGGATTTTTATAGTGGAATATCTTTTATTAGCACTATATGAATTACACAAAATAACAGGGTGAATATGGTCAAAGTACATTGTGAACATTCGTGAAATATCATTATGAAACTTTATTGAATTTTACTGCTAAGTTCTAGCCAGCCAACATTCCTTACTATCCTTAGCTTTCTACAGAAAGCAAAGGTAGAGTATTTATCAGAACAAGATGTTCAACATACATTCTCCCTCATTTACTTAAGAAATATAGGGGAGAAACTGGAGGAAAAGGAATAGGGTGTATGGATTTGATCAAAATGTGCATGCATGAGTATTAATTAAAGAAGGATATTAATGCTGGAAATAACTACATCATCTCTGGTGTGAGGTAATGTCTTGACACACATCCATGATCATTATAATGCTTTTCAAGTGACTGAGTTGGGGGAAGCTGTGTGTGGGTGGGGTTTTTTTTTTTTTTTCTCCCTTAACAAAGCAGACTCTCTGTGTTTATGATTGCCTCTTGCAATTTTTTTCCAGGGGAATCCATCCACTTAAACAAGAGAAGCTCATGAAATGGTGATAGGAGAGATTTAAAGTCATTCCTAAAGCTCTTACTCTAAATCAAAATCAGCAACTGGATTCCATCTGTTCCTCTGGATGAAGAGAAGCAGAGGTGTCAGCAGCCTGGAAAGTTCTGGAGTGAGATGAAAATCTCTTCCTTAGAACCTCAATGTTGTAGCCTGTCAGCCAGCATGAGGTTTAGGGATTTTATGGAAATGCTTGCCCAAAATAGCCTATAGTAGCTGTCGGGTGGGGAGGGTTGAGGGGGGGAGAAGATTGATTTTTTTTTCAAGGAAGAGTGAGGCCTGGGAGACAAAGAGGGTCTCTGTTTCTCTGACTTCCTTCTCCCTCAGGCATCCTCTCTCCCACAGCCGACACCGAGCTTGTGTGGGGTGCATCTATATTTGGTACTTCCTTTGTCTAACTGGGAATTTGTAATTTCTTCATATTTGCAAGGATGACCCACGTTGGTTTTCCCTTCTGAGTCTTCTGCTAATTGGAGAATTACCTCACTGCAGACTTGTGCATAAGCTATGCTCAACATCGCATCTGCATTTTGTCAGAGAAACACTTATGAAGACAATGCTGAAAGTAAATTATTTTAATTTAAAATATTTTTGCTAAAAGTCTTTGATGGAGAAAAGAGTTTCTTTAAAAAAAAAAAAAAAAAAAAAAAAAAAAAAAAAAAAAACTGAACAATTACCAAAGAAACTAAGGCTGTGCCTACTTAAACTATAGTCACCAAGTGACTATTTGAGCAAGAATTTTATAGAGCAATGAATGGAAAACATCATAAAAATATTCCATTGCATTTACATTGCCAAAGAAACTATGTCCTGGGGGAAAGGTGCTATTTGGTGCTAAGATAAAACATTTAGCCTGGAAAATCCAATATAAATACAAACATTGAGTAATAAATCAATCAAAATAATAAGAAACACATGAAATATCCCTTGGAGTAACACCACAGTCGATCTTAGGGGAGAAAAAAGATGTGTTCATGAGAGGTAAGTATCTGACTATAGCAATGATACATCACAGCAGAAAGATTAAATGTGAGCACATATGTTGATTAGGAGAGAAACACATTTCAGAGAAGGGTGTCTGTCTGGTTAACTTTAATTTCGTGATAAACTGTAGTCCAGGCCACACTCGATTGAAATCATCACCTCACATGAATGAACAGAACAGATGTAGTCCAAGCAGTGTGTAGTGGATGGTCTGATTCCATTCCTTGTAGCCCTGGCAATAATGAGTAGAGGCTGAGGGTGTGTGTATATCCTAGAATGTCATTGGTCATTGGGAAATGAGATAAGAATCACTCATCTTGAATGGTTAAAAATCCCAGCACCATGGACTTTGGTGACAGCTGGAAAAAGAGAATGCTTTAACAAAATCAAATATAGCTTGTCTTGGCTCTACACTCTGCTCAGTCAGAGACCACAAATCTGGAAGTGGCAGCTCCTATTGATCCTGGACTCAGCACAAGCATTCAGGGTGTGTTTAGAAACAGAATTAGATTCTTGGAGGATGCTCTTCCCTGTAAATAAAATTGAAAGGAACTATCTAAGAGATTGTGTCAGATTTGAGTAACGACACTGAAAAAGTCACGCCATTCTGTATGTTTGTGGGTGTCTTTCCTTCCCAATTTCTGAGAGCCACACCCATACAACTCATTAAACTGGGAGATGTTAAGCTGGTGCCTGCATAGAACTTTTATCTCTACATTTTAGTGTCTTTGGTACAGGAAGGTACTCTGCAGGCTATCAAAAGACAAACATAAACACCAACCCAGCCACAAAACCTTTAACCTACTCTACACCCGCCTTGCAAATATGCTGGGGCAATGGTGGCACAGAAATCACAGGAGTAGCCAACCAATATCTGATTGACTTGAGGCCACTGCATGAGATAGAACCCTTACCTGACACTGTTTGGATAGTCAAAAACCAGAATTAGACAGCCCAGAGACCTAGATAAACCCAGATACTATTGGTCTAAAAAGGAAAAAAGAAAGGTATCAATATAATAACTCCTATGATATCTCCTATACTCATTGGTGTCTTATTCTGCCATCTCTTGTTCTAGTTCCAGGGGATCTGAATCCCTCTTCTGGCCTCTGTGGCCATGCACACAGTACACAGACTGATACAGGCAGAATACCCATACACATAAAATAACAACAGGCAAATGTATTTTAAATATGTATTGCATATGCACATATGTACATGACTATATGTGTATGCATATTTCTAAAGGAATTATACTGCACAGAGTGATAATACTCAGCCCAAGAACCATACACTAACTAAACCTCGGAGAAACCTCCTTCTAATTGTTGGCCAAGGGAATCAAAGAGATTCAAAAATTATATTGGTTGCCTTCAAGAACCTGAAATTAAGACCTTACTGCTGAAAATGTCACACACTTCAGAAATGGAGGAATTGTCTGGAAATAGCCATTTCCCAAAGGATTAGTCTCATACAGAATCTGAAGTTGCTACAACTTCCCAAGAAAAAAATATAAACACTAGGAATGACAATAACCTGCAGGCTACAATAGTCTCAATAGTAGAGTAGTAGCAAGTCTATCTCAGGGGTAACCAACAGCTATCCAATTGAACATAAGATCCACTCAACAGGAAAGAATTAGTATTTGGTACTGTCAACCTAGCCAACTACCCATGGCTAGAGAGACAATGGTCCCTAAAGGAGAACCTATTACTGCCAGTTTCCTAAACCAAGATAACGTCTAACTGAATTCTAAATAATTTCAATGTACTCACAGATAAGTTAATTCTCACACGTGATTAAAACATCTTCCCTTGCATTAGATGAAGACCATTGCAGAAACCCAAATCTGGTAAACATGCAGAGTAAAACTAACCATGAGCTGCCCAACCCCAGCTAATACATTTACCGCACAATCCCTATACTGCAGGCTCAGGGAACATCATGGAAGAGGGGCAGAAAGATGTGGGAGCCAGAAACCAGGACATCTGATTCAAGATAATGTCTTCCATAACTAACAGAGGTGCTGTATATGGTTACCTGTCTTCCATAAATGAGAAGATATACCTATGAAATGTAATCAAATGGTTACCCAAACAAGACCAGCACAATGACAACATCAGCTGCTATGGCAACATATGTGATCAGTTTGAACACATTAATAAACTCAGAGTCACCAATAATGTGTTGGTGTCACATTAAGAAAAGAAACCAAGGCTCTACCCCTGTGGTGCCACTTAAACAGAAGCAAGCCAGGTATGAATTCTCTATGTTACTCTCCTGGATCCTCCATCCTTTGACTAGCTGTTGTTTGCCTGATGTCTATCTCGTAAATCTGTCTCTATGTCTGTCCCTGCACATCTGTGTGGGTGTATCAGTCTGTGTCTATCCCTAAGGAAGGGCAAATCTATCAAGATGCCAACACTACATGAAGATCTACAGACAACTAATGGCTGCTAAGAGAGAAACCAGTTTTTTTCCTAGGAATGAGGCCCATGGTAGAGCCCTCACACTAAAACTGTCCCAAGGGGTCAGCCCTAGACATACATACAAACAAGCAACACTAAATGTACTAATCAGGCTCTCTCTCTCTCTCTCTCTCTCTCTTCTTTTCTCTCTCTTTTCTCTTCCCTCTGTGTGTGTGTGTGTGTGTGTGTGTGTGTGTGTGTGTAACAATAATAATTAAAGAAGAAAAGATGACAAATTTGAAAGGGAATAATGGGAGGAGTTGGAAGGGGAGAGGCAGTGGAAATGATGTACAACAATATTTATATAAGAAATTATTTTTAAAATGAACCATTTAAATTAAAATAAATAAAATGATTATATATATGGTATATACTGTGGCATAATATATCATTCAAAAATAAATATGGCAGTGTTAAAAATTAAAAGTAAAGTATTTTCAATAAAGATATGAAAAGTGTTTTAGATTTTTAAAATTTGAGATTCTATTATCATCTATTAATTCTGACCCAGGATTAAAATTACAAGCCTGTCATTGAGTGGGTGAAATCTCTTAAGACATTATGTCAATGCTTTTCTGTAATTGAAAAAGCAGTTGCTATTCCTTATCATATTCAGAAAGGAAAGAGTTCTTTTTGTTGGATACACAAAGAAAATGAATGTGAACAGCTAAGTAGCCAGCAGTGTGATACCAGTACATCTGGTGTGTGTGTGTGTGTGTGTGTGTGTGTGTGTAGTTAGTGTTGTTTAGTGTATGTGTGTGTGTGTGTGTGTGTGTGTGTGTGTGTTTAGTGTATGTGTGTGTGAGTGTATGAGTATATTAAGACACTGGTGGCCAAACTCAGTCTTAGGCACCAAGTCTTACCACCCTCCAGTCGCTCTACAGAAAGAACTCTGAGCCACGAATACTCTGTAGACTTCAATAGTAGAAAAGAACAACTCAGCTAAGTCACTAAATCTGATGTCCCCAACTGCTGTCCTGCCTGACTGTCTGAGGCAAGGGGCTGACCTTCTCTAGAACTCAGATGGCATCTCTATGACCTGGGGGGATGAGGCAAGAGACAATGGCCCTAGCAGCTATGTGAGCCTTGTTTTGACTAGAGTGGGTAGGTAGATTTTTTTGGAGAGTTAGGAATCAGAGGAATGCTTGTAGAAAGGTGGTATATCACCTTGCACTCACTCACCCACAGCTATGTCTGTGCCTCTAATTAGGACAAATGTCATCTGGATTTGAAAAATACATGACAATCAACAAATGTCAGCAATCATCTAATAAATAAATTCCACTAGTTAGCAAGATAAATGCTACCAGCAGGTTAGCAGTCAGTGCTACAGGAACAGAGATGACACACATCCTTGGAAGTCAAGGCCAGCTACAAATGGCAGGGAAGCTGCCGGAGCAAGGTTGTCTAGAAATATTCTGACTTAAACAACCTTCAGGGGACAATCCATGTCCTATAAACTGACTAGCAAGGCTGGGTATACTAAGAAAATATAGAATTTATGATAGATACACTCAGTGCAGGATAAGAAAATAATATGTTTACATAGGAAAGTTTCTTAAAACTTTTTTTTTCTAATTTTAGTCACTGAGTTATGTTGTTCTCTTCTCTCTCTCTCTCTCTCTCTCTCTCTCTCTCTCTCTCTCTCTCTCATCTTTTCCTCACACTATAACTGTTCCTACATGGTAAAGAACAGGAGACAGAGAAACAGCAAGATGGAGGAATTTGATCGCAGTAAGTAGGAATAGAATGAAGGCTGTCTAGTGTCAACCACAGGCTGCGGTCTCATAGTCAGGACTTGGAAATAGGCAGCTCTTCACATTTGCTTCAGTGTACCTAATAAAAATTGCTTAACAACGAACCTGAACGTATCTTTTAAAGGTATGCAGAATTTTTTTTAAAAGGTTATTGAAAACCTTTAAAAGATACTTTCAAACAGAAATGTTTAGGTTCATTGTTAAGCAATTCTTATTAAGAAAGGATGAATTATATCCCCATGTTCCTAAGGAGAAGTGTTGGAGTATTGTCTCTCTATTGTCTGTGAAGAGAGCACAGAGCATGAGAGAATGATGGGAAATTTTGGCTTAAGTGTTTCTTGGCATGAGTGAGGTCCTGGGTTCAAGTCCTCTATCACCACTATAATTAGTTTAAGAAATGCTATGCTAACAAACAGAGACTCATAGCACACAATGGAGAGTGCCCCCCATGCACTGGTCTCTAAGTTATGTTCAAATAAATATTTATGAAGAAATCCTTTGTCCATACCTAATATAGCAAGAAATGCTTTCCCTATTGAGGTTTTAGGATAAAACTTAAACTTTCCCAAATTTAACCCCTCAGCACTTCCCAAGCTGGTCCTGAGATGTCATCACAAACCTTGGTCTAATAGAGTCCTATTTGGAAAATTATCACTGGTCTAGTCCTCTTTTACTAATGAATTTCAGTATTATTTTGAGTTTTAATTTACACAATTTAATTTTCAACAGATGAGCTTTAATTTGTCTAAAAAATGAACTATATGCTAGGTCAGTGGTTCTCAACCTTCCTAATGTTGGGACCCTTTAACACAGTTCTTCATTTGTGGTGATCCTCAACCATAAAATTATTTTATTGCTACTTGATAACTGTAATTTTGCTATTGTTATGAATCATAATGTAAATATCTAATATGCAGCCCTCAAAGGGGTCGCGACCCGCAGGTTGAGAACCTCTGCGCTAGTGTGACATGATTGGCTCTAAAGAATTTAATGTTTATGAAACAATTACGTTAATTCCTCTGTACTCAAAGACATGTGACTGGCATAAAGATGAGATCTGCATAGCATCCAAATCCCAGGATAACAACCAACAGCAAACAACCAACAACCCACTCTGCTTCTTGTGGCCCTAGCATGTATATGTCTTCTGAGAGGTCTCCAGAATTCCAAATGTCACACAATCACAGAAACTACTGGCAGCTAGTAAAACCACACCTCTGTTAGAGCACGAGGCAAATCATAGTCAGCTGCTGTAGACAATCTGAAGCAGCCCCATTTCCCACACCTGGGATTAAAACAAAAATACATTCCTATTTCTGTGTTTTTTTTTTTTAAAGAAACCAAAACTCTCACTACAATGGAAGATTCCAGAAAATCATTAAGGGGTTTAAGGTCTAGGCAGCCAGAAAAAAAGTGTCAGTATCCAATAACATCATATTCTGATTATTTGCATTAAATAAACTTGATCCTCGAGGGAAGGAATCTGATATAGAGACATCTGAAAACTCCAAAATTATTCTTCTCTGCACATGGAGGTTTCTGTGTTAACTACTTATTTGATGAGGGTTGAGTTATGTACTGATCTATGGGTATAACAAGAAGCCATTAGGAATTGTTTTCATACCATTTTGCAGAATAATAGTAGTAGATTTTCCCCTAAGGCTTATAAACTATCCAGGAACCAGTTCTTCACTGTATCCATATACCTAGTGTATGACTGCACTTCCGGTTAAGCCCAAACCCAAGATTGAGCAACACAAACTGCACTTTATGGGTTTTTAAAATAAATAGAAAGCAACAAAATTAGGTGGAGACAGGTCTTGAGGAGTTAAGGGTAGGAGAGAATATAATCTAAATACATTGTATATAATTGTCAAAGAACTAATAACAGTATGACTTTTAAAGCTGCATCATTAGCCATATAAACTTTAGGTATTACTAAAGTAAGATAAAGTTTTCAACTCCAAGAAGAGTGAAAATTCTTAGAACAAACAACAAAAAACTGAGGAAAATTTTTTGTACATATATATTATGAATTATGTATGTATGTATCATGCATGCATGCATGCATGATGTATGGCCTCAATCCATTCATTTTCTAGGACATTTTGTCCAAAGTATATCTGATCAAACACACCCTGTCTCACGAGACAGTCTTCCTCAAATATGCAATCTGTATCTTCAGTTGACACTAAGATTGGCACTCAACACTCAAAAATCTTGTTTCATGAAACAAAACAAAACTGAATAATGACAACAATGAAAACAAAACAGGACCCCTCTGAGGATGCATCTCCCAACCAAAGGAGCATTGCGTCCTGTCAACCAACTAAGATCATTTCACAGAAATTAATACCTTTCTAGCCAGGGCAGAAGGACCTTTCAAATACTCAGTGCTTCAGAGTCGTCTAACTGATGATTCTGCCTGTGCAGACGTCATCCTGAATGCCCAGCAGGTAAACAGATCTCTTCAAGCTCATTAACAAGAGATCAAAAATGTTGTCATGTGATGGAATAGCAGAGCCCACCCTTGAAGCAAGACAAAGGGGCATCCAATGACAGGGCAAGTATCAGAGCTCTGTGCTAGAGTCTAGACATGCATCCTCACTTCCCTGTCTACAGATCCTCTGGGCTTTTCTTTCTCTACCAACCAGCACTGGGGTGCCTTACATCCAAACAGCTCTGCCAGCCTTCATGTTGTCCGTTTCCTTATAATCAAGAACATGACAACTGAAAGTGTGACGTGACGTTACTGAGATCATTCCCTTCCACTGTGTCCCCTTAATTAAATGGAGCTAAGAGGGAATTAATTCCCAGCAGAAGCGGGGGCTGAAAGTGAATGGTATCAAGTGTTTTATCATCACATCCTGCGGCAACTTTGTGCTTGGCTTTGTATCCAGACAGCAGATTATTGTAGCTTGCCCAACAAACATGATTAATAATGCAGCCAGGGCCTTTGTACTGGACTCGGCCTTTGCCAAAAAATGGCAGAATTCAATGGATAAGGGGGCACTGCAGTGACAGTTACTTCCTTGCCCCCTGACCCTTCTTCGTAATTAAAACCCAAACTCAATTATGTAGCGTACACACAATGACACATCTTCCTCCCTTCTGCAAGTGACGACTGCTGAGGCTGACATTGTTTTCACGACTCTGAAATAAAGTGAAAAGAACTATTGCTGATCTCTCAGAGTTAGGGGTGGGTTCCACATTCAATTTTCATAACCACTGAGTGCTGTCGGGCTTATGACTTTTGTCGCTCTACAAGGAACATACGCCTTTGTTGAGGAAGAGATAAACCAGAGTATGTGCCCTCTTGTGTCATCCATACCTGATGTCATTTGGGAAAGTGCTGTGGCACACACTGACTAAAATCCTGAAGCTGCATCCTCTTCAGACACTCTTCTGATGAAGCGATTGCCAGAGATACAGCCACAACACCGCAGCTACTATTTCTGCAACTGAATAGCTTTTTCAACTGTACTCTTTCCTTTTCCTCCTCTTGGTACAGTTTGTTCCTTACAGTTTAGTGCTGTGCCTTCCCTGCTGAGGCAGCTTCCAAACAGCAGCTGTAGTGCCACCCACCAGCATCCTAACAATGTCAACAGACTGCAGTAAACAGACTGTGTGATTTGACCTCTCCTACACACACACACACACACACACACACACACACACACACACACGTGTGAGGAAGTGCTGGCTGGTGCAGCCTTCAGTTGAGGGATGCCTCCAAGGAAGCAGCAGGCCCACTCAAGGGAGGCTAAATCCTGCTTGCCTTGAGTTTGAGGGGCTAATCAGTTTATTTATAAAGTTCCTCTCCTGGTACCCTGGAAAGTAGTCACAATAGTGACTAGATAAAAACGTTAATTAAGACATCACAAGCCACCCCAAACGCACTGGGATAAGAATAAGGAAGGAGTTTGCAAAAGTGGAGGTTTCTAAAGGATCTAAAGAAAGATACAGCAAGCAAAAGCTGTTTGATTGCAGGGATCTCAGGTCCTGAGAGAACCCTAGAATACCAGGGCTACAGTTCTACTTTCTCCTCCAGAGAGAAGGCTGAACAGATACAGGCAGGAACCGTGTGAGAGCAATCTGCCTGCAAACCATGTCTCTCAGAAGGATGAAGCCAAGCACAGTGATGCCGGGAGGCCTGAGTACTCAGGTCTTCATCTAAACCTCAGTGACACTAGCCAGGGAAATCCATGTTGTTATTTGCTTAACTGTTTATATAAAACCTGAAATAATAAGCATGTAGATTTTAGAATCTAACCTGGTTATCAGAAACGTGCTATGACTGGAATGTGTCCCCCAAAAGCTCATGGACTGAAACTTAATCTTCTATAGTGTATGGAGATATTTGGAGATGGGGCTTTAAGGTGGTAATTAGGTTTCAGTGAGATCATAAGGGTGGGAGCTGATTTATGGAATCTAAGGCTTTATGCAGAAGGTCTGAGTTACCATAGCTCTTCTGCAATGTTATGATATAGCAAGAAGACCCTCACCAGGGACTGAGCAGATGCCAGAACCATGCTTTCGAACTCCTACTCCTCAGGATCAGTAGTTCTCAACCTGTGGGTCACAAGGGTTGCCTATCATATATTTATATTTCAATTCATAACAATAGCAAAATGACAAGTATGAAGTATCAGTGAAATGAGTTTATGGTTGGTGGTCATCCCAACATGAGGAACTGTATTCTAGGGCCCCAGCATTAGAAAGGTTGACAACCACTACTCTAGAACTCTGCATTTCTCTACCTAGTTATCAGTAAACACCACTTATCATACATCTTCCATGATTTTTCCTTCTATTCTGGGGAATAGCTGTTACAATAGAAGACCGGAACGTCTTACTCTATGTTCCCCAAGTAGCTGAGACTTGGTAACTTGGTAAAGAATACAGGTCTACTTGATTCATATCCAAACCCCTAAAATTTGGGTACAGCCAAGGAGAAATGCCAAATGAAATGTTTCAGGAAACAGTGCCACATAGCACTTTTCCTCTCTCCAATCTTTTTAACACTATTGGTAGAAAAAAATTCTAGCATTCCTTCATACAAACATGAGTTTGGAATTCTTCAGCATTTTAGTATTACCATACATTTTATGTATGAATACACCATGCACTATATATTGTAGCATTTCAGGAAGAAGAGGGGGTATCAGCTAACAAAGCAACAGTTGAAGGACAAACAACAGCCATTAATCACTTGTAGCATAAACACCATTTTAGTATAGGGGAAGGATTGTCAGGCTGACAAAAGAATTCACTCTGTAGACCAGATGAGGAGAAAAAAATTATGTTTAGAGTTTGGTGAACTCAGCAGTAACAGAAGCACGCGTGTAGATCATGGGCTGCTGCTTCTCTGTTGTGGAAGAGTTCTCTTTCAGTTAGACAAAGCACCATAGGTGCAGCTCCTGGATGACTGGGCTTCGAGGCAACTTGGGATATTGGGTTGGAGTCAGCTCTGATCACTCACAGCCTTCTGTCCTTCTCATTTAGTCTGGAATAGAGCCATGGCTCTGCTTTGCAGCATGCCTTCTTCACCAGGCTTATAGCAGGAATGTCAGTGTCTTCAAGTCTTTCCACCACAACCGGCCTTCCACATATAGTATATCTAAGATCATGAATACAGAAATGTTTTTATGAAAAATATAGACTCATTGAAAACAGTATTTATGAAGCCTGGCCTCCTTCAGCTGATTTGGTCACTCTGGACATTTTCACCTTGAATGTCAGTTTTAAAGTGAATACTTGCTCTAAGCAAAAGGTTTGTGGTGTGTGCGTGTGTGTGTGTGTGTGTTATCTTTGTGTGTCTGTGTATCTGTATGTGTCTCTGTGTTGAATATCTATGGGTGTGCTGTGTATCTGTGTGTGTTGTTTGTCTCTCTGTACATTATCTATGTGTGCCTGTCTCTGTGTGTCATGTAGCTACATGTGTGTTTGTGTCTGTGTATGAATGTGTCTCTCTGCATTATGTCTGTGTGTCTGTGTGTGTTGTATATCATCTGTATGTGTGTTTGTGTCTGTGTGCATGCATCTGTGTATATTTAGGTGAGTGTGTCTCTGTGTATGTGTGTTTTGTATCTGTGTGAGTGTCTCTGTGTCTCTCCCTATGTGTTCTGTATCTGTGTGTGTCCATATGTGTTCTGTATCCATTCGTATGTCTGTGTGTGTTGTATATCTATGTGTGCTATGTACATGAGGTTTGTGCATGCTTGTAGAGACTAGAGGTCAACAATGAATATCTTTCTCAATCACTCTCCACCTTACTTTTGAGACACGGTGTCTCGAAGAACCAAACTCACCTATTTGGCTAGACTAGCTCATCAATGAGGGATACACCCAGTTCAGGAGTCACAGCTGTGTTGTACCATGCTCAGCTTACACGGATGCTAGGTATTCGTGTAATCAGGTCCTCATGTTGGTATAACAAGCACTTTACCAACTCAGTCATCTCTCTCCAGCCCCGAAAACTGTGTTCACGGAATTTTTAATATAATTAGAACTTTCTTGAAAATAACAATCTGAAATTCTTTTGGAAGAACTGTAAAGCTAAGTATGTGCTCTTCCACCTAAGCGGTATGGGACATGAGCTTGGCATCAACTTGCAATTCGTTGTCATTCGGAGACTGCAGCCAATGTGTCTCTAGTTCTTCTTATCCCACATGAGCTCTGGCCTTTGTTTAGATGCCAGCTTCTTACATTAGGTCTTCCTATTGCTGCATGGAACTCTTTCTGTTTATGCTAGCTTAGAAAACATCCCCTGGTGACTGCATAGTTAACACAAAGCATGCCTGTGTGCTGCTGCAGCACCTGTCTCATGTGCATCTGAGCTCCTTCTGCTCATGTCCTGGTCACTGAAGTTAGCTTCTACAAGTTCCAGTGGCTCCTATGTTCCAGGAATCTGCTGAAACCACCTACACGGTTAAAACAGCTCTTCACACCATCCCACCGAAAATGCTGCGCCTGACCATGCTGTGACCAGGGTACAGTGTATCAAAGAATCAGGTATGTGCAACCTGAAGCTATATGTTCTAGAACTGAATAAAAACCCTGAAACAAATGTGTCCCCACTTAGGCTTTATCAACCAATGAAAGGCAAACGAAAAAATGGCTGAGTTTTTCATATCATATATAAGTTCAACACCAGCCATAAAACACAGACAGACATTCATTTACCTTGTAATTTGAGGGAGCAGGTGTAGTGATCTGTGATCAATACCCTACAAGAAAGTTAAACAATGAATTTACTCTAAGTTCCCCCTAAATTTCCATATTCATCCAATTCAACAGCAATTTTCAGAACTGAGCCCAATCTTGCCTTACTCTGATTTATTGAAGTCTCTGCCAATATTCTCTTTCTTAAATTCAATAGTGACAGGTTTCATGTTATACTAACAAAGTTTAATAACAGATTATATATTAAAACCAGCTTACGGTTTTAAATGTGTATGCTACTGAAGTACATTAGCATCAGCCGCTTGAGCTATGGATTTATGGACAGAAGACAATGTTAATTACTGCAGCAACCGTCATCCACAGAGAAGAAAATTGGCTTCTGAGGCAACATAACAAACCTCTCAGATTTAGAAGAGGGGCTTGAAGTATTCTGGAAGCTTTGTTGGTGTTGAGAAATCAAAGCACAATCTCACATTCTTCACAGATAGTTATGGAGAGAGAAGAGGGTGCAGCTAAAATACAATGACCAGCACATTATTGTCACACATGCACTGGGCACAAGTAGCAGAAACTCCTAGTGAATAGGGGGTCTAACAGGAATGGATTTGATTGTGTCATTTATTCAACAAGATGCGAGGGAAAAGATACCTGGAGGCTGGCCCCACAGTTTTATCATCTCATCAGGTACCAGGAACTTGTTACTGTTTGTCTCAGACATTCTTAGGTTCTGACGTTTATCCTTCTGGTCACAAGTAACATAGCTGGTGCGTTCATTATATGCCTCCTCAAGGAAGCAAGAAAGAAGAGCAGAAGATAAGTAAATAAGCAAAGCACATGAGCCAAATTCCATTTTGAGTAATTGCCCCTAAAAGTTTATGCAGAAATCTCCACATTTCACTTTCAGAAATGGAGTAGTCACTCCTACCTGAAAGAGAAGGTGTTCTATACGCCAAGTGGGTTCTACTAATAAATGACGAAATGATGAAGTATAACCAGGAAGGAAATCACAGAGTCTCCCATGGGCGTGTGGGAGCTCCAGTATTACCCAGTGTAGGAGACGACAATTTGGCATAGCGCCAACATGCTTTCTGGGAAGCGATCCTTAATCGAAAAGACCCTAGGACGCACTGAGGAGGGAGGACAGGAAAGGCATTCAGTTACTAGGAAACAGAGATGGTCCTAGCAGGACAAGGAGCTCAGCATGCTGGGAATGCAGGTCAGTGTGGGGAGTCGATGGGGAGTGGAGGGGGACTGGACTAGATATGCAGATCACCCCTGGAAATCTCCAAAGAGCATTGTGGGTAGGTGCGGTGATAGCTCAATGCACCCTGTGGCTCACATCACGACCTTGACCTTGCCTGATGTCTCCCTATGAGGCGCCCCTGGCAGAAGAGTAGTGCATATCCTTTTCTCCATTCTTTTTTTTTTTTTTTCTCTCTCTCTCTCTCCAAAAGGAGAAACTCATCAGAAATGCAGGAGATGGCACCAGGCCCGCTCAGTTTAGCCACCACTTCCTTTTCTGTCTTTTAAGTTATTCTGTTCCTCCATGTGCTAATTGTGGAGTTCCAAACTCTCTAACTGTACAAAGGAGGTCTTCAGCTGCCCAGCACTTCCCATGACCAGTTTTCTAAGTCACATGCTGACATAGGGCAAGACTGCTAACAGCAGTAGGAAAGCAGTTTCAGACTTATGGAAACCTAGTTTAAAACCCAGCTTTACTGCACTGCTAGTATTTTTCTTTCCTTCTCAGCTTCTCACCGGGCCCCCTGAGCGGAGACTCTAACAACACAAGACTTGGTGGCTGAGTCTCTCCCACCCCGGCACTATACAGCCGTGTTCTCCCCTCACCTAGAGCTTACTTCCACCTCTGCAGGAGCCTCTAGAACAGTGGTTCTCACCCATGACCCTTTAATACAGTTCCTTCTGTTGTGGTGACCTCCGATCATAAAATTATTTTTGTGGCGACTTCATAACGGCAATTTTGCTAGTGCGGTGCATCATTATGTAAATATTTTGGGAGGAAGAGGTTCAGCACAGATATTGCAGCCCATAAGTCAAGGACCACTGCCCCAGGGGATCTGAAACCCCTGCAGACCAGTAGATGGGCCCTGCTTTGTTCCTGTCAAGGGTATGTGGTAGGGTAAGCTGAACATTGTGTAGAGTGAGTAGTTACTTTTTGTAAGAAGTAAATTCAGTGGGAACTCTGTCTGGCACTCTCAGCCTAGAAATTTTTTGGCCAGAACTCTCCAATGTCTCCCAAACAAAGCTCTGCGAGTGAATTGCCTCTGGCAAAATCCTAGAGACTAAAATCCAGAAAGCAAGGCGACTGTACTGGTGACAGTGATGGCACCAAATTGACCCATTTGCCTGGCTAAGGCCTTGTGTTACAAAGAAAGTAAATGTGAAAAGGAGAAATTGAAACACATGGTCCTCACCTGGCCTGGTTCTTGGAATCGATCATTAGCGGACTCCCTAGCCTCTCTTCATTGGAAAACAGGCTACAGCTGTACAAACATGGCTCGGACAGCCTCCAAAGCAGATCAGCAGAGAATGGCAACGTCAACTAGCAGCTTTAATGAGCACGCTGCCACTTGGAGATAGGAGGTTGCCTGTGGACTGGGAATGCAGAAAGAACCGCATAGAGTTAAATACTGAAAACAAGCAAGGGCTTCCTTTACCTCCAGGGATGGAAACGAAAAAAACCATCTGGATTTGACCCTCTGGCAAAATACAAGGCACAAGAGAGGAGGAGGTTTGGAGCATTTTTCCCACAAATCAGCTATAAACTAAGGATAAACAGTTGTTAAAATAATCAAGAGTCTCCCTATTAATCATGATAGATCAGTCGTGTGATCAGGTAGCGCTCTGGTGCCTCTCACTTCTGTCTCTGTCATGCCGTTCAGGCACAGAGTGTCCATGATTGACAACTTCTTAGCTCAAATAAATTGTCACCTCTAATTCTTCCAGAATATGAGACATAAGGCTGAAAAGTGAACACACCAAGAAGGGAACACAACCCTTCCTGAAGAGGTCAGCGCTTCTTGCTGTCTGCCCATTCACACATTTAATTAGTGATTTGCTTAAAAAGAGACTTCCCTTGCCCTATGCCCAGGATCTGCCTCAGGGAAAATACTACCAGAAAAATCTTCCCACACTGAACTTCCTTTTCCTTGATCATTCCTCTGCCTTCCCTGTGATGCTGTAGCTGCCTCAGAGTTTTATTTTTTTAACTACTCAAAACCTTTCCAAAACTGTGTTTCCAAAATATCTGGAAGTCTTTTATACTATAAAGAAAATTAAGCCAGTATTCAGAAGCACTGCTCCTGGCCCCAGAAGGCCTACATTTAGATGCCAGTTATGCCGTACCTCGCTATATACTTCAGAGAGCATCAGAAGCCCAGTCCAGGGTTCAGTCCACCTTTCTGAAAGAGGATGATGAATAACCACGCATACTGCAGGGGCTGCTATGAGAACTAAAGAGCAATGCCAAAGCAGCCTTGCACGGAGCCATCCAGTAGACCATCATTCGATAGTGACTATTATTGGTTCTACTTCAATTTTATTTGCATTGTAAATTTACTCCAAATTAGAATCAATGAAAGGTTAGGCAGATAAACATTTGTTTAGGGTGGCAAAGTAAGGTACTCTGCTTAAATATAACATTAAGGCAGAATTTAGAAAACCTGTGTTTTGCACCTGTGATGTGTACAGCTGGGAATGGAAGACTTGGAAGGTATGTGGTAATTTCTATGTCAGCAACAGTTCATGGCTTTAACCTCTTACTGAGATTTCCAATGGGCCCTTAGACCAAGACAAAGACCAGGATTACAAAGCAAGCCCCCCAGAAGTCTGACTGTGTTTTAGCAGCATCTAAATTCACTAGATCAGTGTAATACAATTTAAAACTCATAGATAGTAGATAGATAGATAGATAGATAGATAGATAGATTAGATAGATAATATCCATATATGTATATAATAATCTATATATTAAAGAATAGAAAAAGGGAAAAGACTTTAATGTAGGTGAGAAGTAAATGCAAGAACTCTTGAATCATCCCTTCTACCAGATTATTTCACTGATATGAGGAAATTATATAAGCTAGTGCTTGTGTATGAAGTTCTCAAATGATTAAAAATTAAATTTAAACATGATATCTCCTGATACTGTATTTTGTCCTTGCACATCAGAATCCAAGGATAAAAGACCGTTGAAGAGGCTGCTCCATACATGCTGTTGGTTAAAGTTTAATACGCTATGAACAAAGACTGTTAAGTGACTTTTTTTAAACTAGAAAAATATTGTGAACATTGATTTTATGAAAAAAAATACAGATGTTTAGGCTCAGCAGAAAGCAAACTTTGCCTATGGCAAATTTATAAAATTTCATAATTCTACCACAGGCAAGTGTCAGAGCTTTCCTCTGGGGAGCCACACTCCCGTTGGAAAGGTGATATTTTAGCTTGGAAAGAAATCTGGATGGTTTTGCAAAAATGTTAAAAACTGATTCTCTTAAATCTGGATGAGGAGGAGGGAAGAGGAGGAGGGAGGAAGAAAGAAGAAGGAAAAGAAAGAAGGGAGGAAGGAGATGGGAGGAGGGAGGAGGAAGAAGGGAAAAGGGAAGAGGGTGAGGGAAGAAATCAGAAAAGCAGGTGATTGGGAAAGTGTCAAGCAAGAGGACCTGGGAGGGCAAGGAGTGGTGATGGATGCGCTGTAGACTCACACAAGTAAGAGGCTTAGCTTTTGCTTAAATGCCAGGATCAAGGCACCAGCTGTCCCCGCAGAGACCCTAGAACCAGGCTTCTTTAAATGAACCCTATTTCTGTCCAGATCCAACCTCCTCTCTAAGTTCCTGTGCCTGGTATTTTCTTTTGATTAAAACCAAGAAGAGTTTCATTACAGTTTCAAGGAGAAAGGATTTTGCTACAGTTTGGCTGAGTTTTTGAGATGTAATTTCCTAAAACAAGCTTTGGAGAAGAGCAGCAAAGCACAACCCTAAGATCTTTCACAAACATCCAATGCTTGTTCAAAGACTCCAAAGCCCCACAAACCTCCAGTTTCATTCTGAGCCCCAGCTTCTCACCCGTGCACTTCCACCCACTCATACAGAAGACAGAAATTATGTGCTTGGGATGGTTGCATACAAGGGAAGTTTAAATATATGGTTTTATCCCGCTGATGAAATACAGCTACTGGAGGTGGGCTGGAGACTATGAATGTGAAGCTAAAAATGGTTTCCTTTTGGAAATGACGTTCCTTCCCTACCCATGAACATGTTTGTTTATCATCTCCTCCATAGCCCAGAGGATTGGACCATTCAATCTTCAATGTAAAACTAATAAGACACCTTTTAAACACCAAAAGATTCAAAGTTTCCTTTGACTATACGTAACCTTCCAGGAAGCAAATTCAAATAAGTATGCGCAATTATCACTGTTCTCTTGTCTCTCAGCAAAGCGAACTGATATAAAGGCTACTGGCTCATACAGTACACAAACTACCTGTCCTGAACCAATATGACACAGAATCATACAGCCCTTGGTTCTCCTAGCACCTAGGATGGCATTGCCCATATGAACACTAGAGTATCTTTCTGGGCTCACTCAATCTAAAAACATTCAGCAGGATGTAAAACCGAAGCAAACAGCGGCATCTTCCTGTGCAGTGGTAAAGCGGTGACATTAAATCTCCATTTATTTTCTGCAATAAATTAGTAAAGAAATATTCGTGGCTCAGGTACCTGAGCTAGATAAAGGAAAATAAGTAAAAACTTAAGGATATCAAGATTGAGTACGTTTTGCGAAGAACTGCTTTTTAAACACATCAAAGCAGAGATCGGGAAGCTATCCCCCCCCCCACCCCCACTACAGGAGATTCACAAATGAGAAACAATGGAGCCTGAGATGGGACTTCCGTGACATGCTAATTGGTGAAGCAAAAGTGATCCCAAACTGCCAGGGAATCTTAACAGCATTCAGAACAATGAATCAACAGTTAAGAGTGACTGTGAGTCTGAAAGACTAGAAAGGTCTTCAGGTATGTGGACACTCTTACAGCAATGACTGAGAATAGGAGCCAAAGGTGTCTCTGGGGAAGATCTAGTGAAAGCACAAGGAGACCTGATGATGTGTAAAGGAGTAAAGAGCCTGGGACAGAACAGGGTTTTGTGCTTACTCCCTCAGCCTCTGCGCACTTGCCGAGTTTCCTGTCAGTTTCTCACTTTGCCGCCTATCCACTGTCTCCTGGGAAGTCTTATTAAAAGGAGGCTCCGGGTCAGGAAATCCAGCAGATAAGCATCACTCTCGATTCCAGGGGTTCCCAATGCTTCTATGCCACATGTGACACAGTGAGGGACACAATACCTGGGTCTGAGCCAAGTGGCTCCAGGAAACCACCACAAAGCACTAGCTGTGTCCTGCGGGATAACGGAGGTCTCCGGTCCATGGGAATCTCTGGTTCACTTTTCTTACCACGTGGCTGAGCTCTATTCTTGCAAACTATAAAGCTGTGTGTGATGAACGTGGTATCCAACTTCATTTGAGCTCTATTTTCCCCACATTCTGATTTTTATCATCTAGGAAAAATTATTCAATTTCCTTGGCCTGAGTTCTCTAAAATAGTTATCATTATGCAATCTTATTTTGAGACTTAAAATTGGCCTGTGTTAGAATAAAACTACAATAAGAAACTAGGTGCTGTGGCACATGCCTATAATTGTAGCACTGAGAAGCTAAAGGCAGAAGGACCAAAAATTCAAGGCCATCTGAGGCTACATGTGACTGTCTCAAATAAAGGAGGAGGAGGAGAAGGAGGAAAGAAAAGAAAAACAGAATAAGAACACCAATCCCTTTTCTTTCTCTGCTATATTGATTAACTCTATAAACACACTATCTACAAATAAGGTCATATTCCAAAGTCTGGCCCATGATTTCAATAAATGAAGTTGGCAGGAGATGGAAAGATGAACAATTCAACCCAAGATGGTCATCAATTCCTGAACACCACAAAACGAAATTGGAGGTAAAGGTTGCTGAGTTTTTGGAAGATGGAGAGATGCTTTAAAAAATATAAGAATGGCAAATGCATTCAGGAAGAATCCACACAGGCACTTCATATCACCCACTGAACACCAGAAAACTTTGAGAAATGGCAGCATTCTCCCAAAATAGTAGTAGAAGCAGCGGCAGGCAACAACTTACGTGTTTGGAAGTACATGTAAGGAGAAGTTGTAACCCTATACATGTTTTCTGTCTGCTAGGATGGACATTTTAAATGTCCATCGTGTAGGACTGAAGTGGGGATGGGGGATATTTTGTGGACAGTGGGAGATTCCTTGTTTATTAACAAGGGAACAACAAGCCCTAAACTCTTTTCTCCAGCTTTAGGAATGCTGAACAGACAAGCAAACACTACCTCAGTGAATAGGTGGTACTTTATTCCCTGGAACAATTAGAGAAATCCAGAACAACACCAGACAGACATTGGTGGCTGGAGAGATGTCTCAACAGGTAAGAACACTTGTTGGTTTTGCAGAAGACCCAAGTTCACTCCCCAGCATCCACATAGTGCTTCACAATCATCCAGAGCTCCAGTTTCAGGGAATCCAATGACCTCGTCTAGCCACTGTTGGCATTAGGGACATATGTGCTATACTGACATACATGTAAGCAAAATATACACATAATACTGTTGTGGTAAATATCATCTGGGGATTTCTACCCCACTTTAAATCATTTAGTTCCCAAATAAAAGACACAGAACCCATATATTTATAATAAGCCTTAAAAGCACCAGCGCTGAGCAGATATCAACCCTCTGTACATTTTTGTCGACTTCTCTGTCAATTAACCCTGAGCTATAGCTTGCCGTGTTCCACCTGGGCTGTTCCTACTCCAACTCTCATGCCCATGCTCTCAGGATCAACATAACCCATGGTGTCTGTTGGTCCCCAGTTCTGGAAGGTGTCCCACGATGATCTCCCGGCTGAGGACAGAGTGAGAGCAGGGAGGGTCCTCTGCCCACGTCTCCACTGTCTGTTGTCTTCAGCCCAGCCTGGTGTGAAAGGTTGGGCCAAAGGGTGCAAGTGCAAGCGGGGAGGAGAGATTGCCTGCCTCCGCTGCTGCCTCTGCTCAAGTCTCCACTGTCACAGCTCGGTCACTCCCAGGTGCTGCATCTGTCTCTCCACACTGAGCCAGCCTGGGGTGGGCCGATAGAAACCGGCTAGCAGGCAAGGAAGCAGCTTTGGTGCCCCAGGAAGGTTCCGGGAGAGTGGATCTCTCCCCAAGTGTTACAGCTCTTGAGACAGAAACTCTCGGACACCAGGATGATTCTTGAACACACCTTTACTTCTCCTGAATAGAGCCCTTATATACAATTTCAGGGTGGGTTAGGGTCTGACAGCAGATAACGCCTATTGGCTTGGACTGAGAGCTTAGAGATACCTCATCTGCATGTGGGAGGGCCTGAGGCACTGTTCCTAGTGACTGATAGTCATAGACCTCCCTTTGGGAGAGGCTGTGGAGGGCCGAAGCTGAATGAGAAGAACCAGGGCCTGGGGGCAGCGCCGACACCTGCCGTCCTGATAAAGGTCCAGGTTCAAGACTTGCTCAACCAGGCACCCAGCTGCTTCCCACAGCCCACTGCCCCACAGGTGTCTTCTTCCTTTTCCTTCTCCCTCTCCTTCTCAGATGCCAAACCTGACAAGAAAAGCCTTGCCTACCCCTCTGCTGCCCACCTATAGGCTATAGGCATCTTTATTCAACCAACAGTTTTAAATTAAGGAGGAAGATTGCATAGCATCACCTGGTGTGTGTAAAGATTTCCTCATCCTTGAGACTCAACTTCTCAGGGACAACCAGATTTTGGGGGCCAGCACTACAATACAATAGCATTACAATACATAGCAACAGACCAAACCTCAACTTAAAATAAATCTAAATTTTTTTATGAAAAAAAAAAAATAGACAGGCATTGACAGGTGCAGGTCCCCTCAGGAAATGTGTTGACACCTGCTCAGGAGACCCTCAGTGAAACCTACATGTTGATAGTTTGAACCCTGTCTTATAAGTCTTGTAAGACTTGAAACTATATCCCTTAATTTTTATTCTTTGTTATTTTTGTTTCTGTGTGTCTATGTATGTTTATATGCATACATGCATGCATGTGCCTGTGGAGGCAGAAGGAATTGGACCCCTGAAAGTGGAGTTACAAGCAGTTATAAGCCAAAATAGATACTTGGAGCCAAAATTCCAGTCCTCTGCAAGAGCAGCAAACACTCTTAATTGCTGAGCCATCCTACATTCGTAAGTGTTTTTATTGCAATATGACACACACCAAAATAGCAGCTAAAACAAAATAAAGTTCATCTACTGAAAACCATACAGAAGACATTTCTATAACCATGACACAAGCCAATAAATCAAGCACAACACAGAATCTGTGCCTTATGGGTTTTTCAATATAGCAAGCTGTGTCAATTTAGATGTTATCTAAATGCATGTATATCTCATATATACATATGTATATGAATATTTTTGTCTCAAAATTATGCTGTAAAAATTGACTCAATTTTAAAACTATTCAGAGTATATTTTATTTTGTTGTATAATATTCTTGTATGGCAATACTACAATGTAATATTGCTGCTCTAATTTCAATAGAAAATCATTATGTATAATTTTGTTTCAAGTCTTCCTTAGTCAACATTATAGTTATGAATTTGATATATGTTGTTCAAAATTGTTTTTACTATTGTAGAATGGTCTATCATGAGAGCAAATTTTTATAAATTATACTGCTGGGTTTTTTTTTTTTTCATTTATATGCATGATGGTATCGGTGTTTTATGGATATTGTATCCATGCATACATGTAAGCTTCCTGGCTGTATTTTTACTGAAAGAATTGTGATATAGGCATGTGTATTTTAAACTTTATTGTAGCCAAATTTCTCCTAGTTACTTTGAACTAATTTGCCCTCTCAAAGATAATTTAGCACAACTCCTTGTTTCTCTCATTATGATAAACACTAAGAATTTATAATCTTTTTAAAATTTAGAGTGCCTTACTCTTAAAAAGAAAGAACCAAAATAAAAAACTATTTGAGGAAAGATAGGACCAAGAATAAAATAAAAATGTGATTGTAAACTACACAGACCAGAGAAAACAGTCAGAAAAAAATCTTTAAATATTTTACAAGACTCAAATGAAACACATACCTAGACAAAATGCCTTTAAAACTTGAATATAGGTTGTTGTGGGATATTTAATCACAGGGTGGCCCCTGAGGTTATGTTATTTACTGGAAAAGCCTGTTTCTAGTTATGGTGTGGCTTAGCTCTCAGCACACAACTTTAACCCCCCTGGCTGGAACACAAACATGTCCTTAGCACACACCTTTAATCCCAAACAATGAAGGTAAAGTTAGTTTGTAGAAGGAAGCACCCATGTTTGAAAGTGATGTCTAATTGAGTGACAGACAAAGTGATCAATCAGAGAAAGATTTGACAGAATAGGATCTACCCAACTCTCACAAAAAGAGAAGAAAGGGAAACTTATGGTTCAATGCAGAGAGAACAGGGAGAGGAGGCAGTTTTACTGGGAGAGTTTTACAGAGGCAGATTGTAGAGAGAGAGACAAGCTAGACACAGGTGAAGACAGAATCAGCGAAAGAATGAGAACGAGTTGGAAGATTAGAATGGATTTCCAAAGTTAGTTTGCAACCAAACAGAGAAATTCAGGCAGAGGCCCAAAGAAAAACCAGATTGAATCAATCACCTTGGAAAGAAGTTTGAGCCAGAACAGCTGAGTTGACCAGCCAGCCAGAGATCAGAAAGAACCAGAAAGAGTGAAGCTATTCAGCAACAAGTCTCAGAGGCTGAAAACATTTAAGGCCCAGATTAGATTTTATGCAGGCTAGAAGCTTCCAGGCTAGACTTAGGTAAACCCCCGAGACAACAATAACTACAGGAAAATAAAAGATAGATTTACAATAGGCCGAGATCGTAAGGAGTCAGAAGGCATGGAGGATACCAGGAGAACATGGCCCACTGAATCAACTAAGCAGGGTGGATATGAGCTCACAGAGACTGGAGCAACAAACACCAGACCTACATGGGTCTGTCTGCACAAGGTCCTTTGCATGTAAGCTATGGCTGTTAGCTTTGTCTTTTATGGAACTCCTAACTGTGGGAGCTAGTGTTTCTCTCACTTTTGTGTACTCCTGGGACTATTTTCTCCTGTTGGATTGCCTTGCCCAGCTTCAATATGAGGGCTTAACTTTTTTCTTATTGTATCTCGTTTTGTTCTGTTTGGTTGTTGTCTCTTGAAGGCCTGTTTTTATTGAAAGGAAGCAGATGGGAAGTAGATCTGGGGAAAGGGAAGGTGTATGATGGGGGCTGGAAGGAGGGGAGGGAGCAGAAACTGTGGTTGGGATGTACTATATGAGAGAAGAATCTATTTTCAATAAAAAGATTTAAAAATGAAAAAATACTCAAATTTAATGGGTGCATTGAAAAATAGTGCTAATGATTTCCTCTAAAAGGAAAAAAGTAGAAAAAAAGTCAAGAAACTTAAGAAAATGAAAACAAACAATACAAAACAAAAACCCAGTATACTACCTGTACCTTATAATATTTCAAGACAGAAAAAAAATATTTTAGAAAACAAATGTGACAAAAAACGTCCAGAAACGGGCAAGAAAAATCCCAAAAGCTAAAAGATCATGGATTTCTAGATGGCAAAGTCTTACAAGAATGGTATGAGACGATGAGCTGACATGGAGCCAAGTAAAACTCACACTCGGTTGAAACTTCACTGAATTTCAGAGCAGAAGAAAGATAATCACACACAGAGAGAAAAGGCAAGTGCTTCAGAAGAGCAAAGTGATTCAAGGAATGATAGGAAAGACACATCAGAATTCTTAGCTAGTGGAGTGGGAAAAAACCAAAACCAAAACCAAAGGACCACACAGCATAGAGTGACGAAGCCACACTCTACTGAAACATTGGACTCACACACAGGCATGGATGTAATCAAGACTTTACTGTGCAGCAAGATGGATCACTTGTGATAGATCATTTCAGATGATCAGCATCCCAAAACCTTCTTCTCATTGGCCTTTCTTAGGAAGTTATAAGATATACCTAATCAAACCCAAAAGAAAGACACTGGTCCAGGAAACAGAGAAATACTGAAGTCCTTGGAGCTGTCCAGGAGAACTTCCAGGCCAGAGTTGAAAATGGAATCACCATTTGATCTAGGTATGCACTCCTAGGTATATGCACAGAGGATTCAATGAATGGAACTGGAGAGCAATTTGTTAATAAAATAAGCCAGATTCATAAAGACAATTATGACATATTTTCTCATATAGGCAGAATATACATTAAATTCATATCACATACATAAATGACTGTTTATTTACATTTATATATGTATGTGCATACATTTATATATATATATATATACACACACACACGTGTGTGTGTGTGTTGTATGTATAAGTATAGTATGTTAATATACATATATATATATATATATGACATTAAAGTAGAAGTGGGATTATGAGAAGAAAGGCCTTGAAGGAGAAAAATTAAACAAGAGACAGTGTAGAATACATGTGACATGAAGGCAAAAGAGAGGACTTTTGGGGAGGAGAAAGAGGACCAGGTGGGCAGAGAGGGATGGGGAAGGCGGTGGTAGAGGAAGACAGACAGAACAAATTACCATGGCATATATGCATGAGCAGGCCATAGCAAAACCCAATGTTAAAATTAGAGAAGGAGAGACAGAATTCTAGACTGCATCCCTAATTAAAAAAAAAAAAAAAAAAAAAAAAAAAAAAAAAACAGATTTCAGAGTTTCTGTGCTGTTTTATAAAACTATGACTCCATGAGACTTCATAATTCTATTGTGGAGTTTTTGAAAATGTGATAGCATTTTATCAATGGGCAACTAACACAAAACAAGGAGACGGCTCAGGACCCAGGGGGGACAGTGGAAGAGGAAGAGAAGACCCACCATGCTTCACCATGTTGTTGAGTGGACTCAACACAGAAATACCACTCATGATGCTGTGTTGGGATACATTCACTTTGTTTAAACTCACAGAGGAAGAGAAGCAAACATGTAAAAATAGAAGTCAGCAGAAAGGGTATAAAATATCTAAAATGAAAAATGTATTACAATTAGACATACAGAAATAACCAACCAACCAGCCAGCCAACGAATAAACAAAACCCAACATACAATGTTGAAGGCAGTTTCTTTCCAGTTGGAATCAAGTGCACAATGTGAGGACAAAAGTTTTTCAGTCTCAGTGTGATTTTATGCCTACAGTGCTTTGCTTTCTTCACCTAGGTGGATTACCCTCATTAGTTTTAATTGGAAAGTTAACAGAAATTTTAAAAAGCAAATATAACACAAAAGCAGATAAGCACCAGCAATGCCAACAATAACTCGTGTTAATTATGCTGCCAGTTAAGATATCAACATCTTGCCATATTAGAGGCAAAACTCAGGGTCCCTGAGAGATCCATTGTGCTATCCAGGTGACACAGGTAGTAAACAGAATAGACAAGCTTTAACTCCTAAGACATACTGTACAGTAACATGATCATGTCTTGTGAGGAAGCTCCAATACTTGCCAAAAGCATACATCAAATTTTTCTAGTACTAAACTTCATGCCTTTTCCAATCTATCCTGTTCCAGAAAAAAACCAACAACAGCAAGAATACTCAATAAAAAGACCCTAATATTTTGCTATAAAATTAACTCTAGAGTAATCTCAGAGATGAAACACTAGTCCATATTCAATGGAGGTATTTGTTAGAACTGCAGAGAATTAAAAAACATTCACGGTGGATAATTAGAGATCTCTTTTGAGGAACCCACCATTGTCTCTTCCGTAAGTCAGAAAACACCTCAGCCCAAGGGAGACTCTTGGGAGGGGGTCCAGTCCAGCTCTGCTCAAACTCCTTCCCTGGGGTCAATCTCCCCATCGAGTCCAAGAAGGAGTGAGGAGGAAGAAGCACTCAGAATATTCATATCAAAATTTAAGGAAGTTGTTTCTCTCAAGACACCTTGGAACAAAGAGCAAGCACCAACCAGGAATGGAGGCACCTGAGTTAACAAGTAGTGGTCCTTCCCTCCCAGCTGCCAACATCCTACAGAAAGGATGATTTAAAGACATTTTGTAATGTGTAAGTCAGTGTCACACGGCTTCTGTTACGACTGATGTCATCACACAAGTCTCCTCCCCCTGCTGAACTCCAGCTACAGTTTTTCCTGGAGGTTACTCCAGACCATATCAAAATGGTTCTGCTTTGACACCTTCACACTTACCCTTCCTTCTGTTTGGAAGACATTTCCTTCAGACTGACACATGGCTCACTTACTAGGAGTCAGGTTAGACATCACCTCTTCCACTAAGACTTACCTGGAATTCTGTATCAACTGGAAGTATCTATATGCTTCTGTATTAATCAGCTTTTCATTACTGTAACAAAGTACCTGAACTAATCGGCTCATAAAGAGAAAAGGTTTTTCTTGTTAGAAATTTTTAAAGATTTCAGTCCATAATTGTTGGTTGAATTGATAAAGGTCTACATGGGGCAGGCCTGTCTCTCTCATAACTATGTGAAAACAAAAAGGAAGAAGAAACAGGGTTCCATTATTGCCTTCAAGGACCTACAGACTTCCAAGAAGGCTCTGCCTCTTCAGGCTTTCATCACCTCTAATGGCACCACACTGAGAAAAAGCCTTTAATACTTGGACTTGGGGTAGATATCCAAGGAACTTAATGTCTAAACTATAGTGGTCTCTATCAGTGTTTCCTTCTTAAATGTCTCCTGAACACTCGGTTCCATTAGAAGGTTTCTCTGCCTACCTCCTTGTGTCTCTATTCTCCACTGGAGTGTAAAATCCTTTATTTCCCCTACCTTATTCAAGGACAAATCACCAAAGGCTGAAATAGAGTAATTGTTAAAGAGTGTTTTTAAGAGATAGAGAGAAGTGGGGAGAAAAGAGGAGTCCTCCTTCTTAGCATTCTCTAAGGAAGACATAGTTAAGGATATGTGTGAGGTCCTGTGAGGTCTTCGGGGGTTAAGATCAACTAAGCTGGTTTCAATTTGCCTTGACATCACTGGAATTACAAGATACAGGACTGGAAGAAGAAAGGAAAAAAATCCCTCAAGTAAGACCCATGGACAGCCAGCAGCCAGCAACAGAGCAGGGATGAAATGGTACTCAACCATGAACAGATGCTGAGCACATCACACACTTAAAGAAGGAGCCTGTGTTGTATCTTCTAGTCCAGTCAAGAGAGCTTCAGAAGTAGAAAAACAGCAGTTAAAAAATCAAGCATTTGAAAGCTGTGATCTCAAAGTCAGCTCTTTTATGCCAGTGTCCAGGAATATAGCTGATTTCTATTTTAAGAAGCAGAACTGTCAGTGCAGTGATCCGGGAAGATAATTTAATAATAGCTCTTGGGGCCTGGGGAGCTATAAAATCACAAATTCCTCTGAAGAATTCCAAGGTTTAATTTATATGAGACTTAAAAAGACTATATCTAATTTGGAAAGAGGTGCCTTAGCTTCTTCCAAAACCAGGGAAGCTTTCCTAAGTGAATGCTCAGTAAGTGCTGCTTGGTAATGGAGAGTGTACAGATGACCCACCCCTTAAGCCCACACTGCATCATCAAAGCAACATGGCAAGCCTCAGTCAGGTGAGAGAACTCTGGATGTGTCCTTCATGGCCCCAAGGAGGCCCTGGATGATTCTCCAGAAGCTATTTCCTGGAAATAGAGGTGTTGAAACTGATGAAAAGGGGGCCACTCTGGTCTAAGAGCTTTTGAGGGAGAAAAATTAAGTGCTTTCTCTTTTAGGGAACAAGAGTATCAGAATGAAGAGTGGAGCCATTAGAAAAACAGAGCTGTCAATACCAGTTCAGTCATCCCTCCAGAATCACGCTTAACAAATGGTAGTGCTCCTGCCCGTGTCCATTTTTGTGCTGACCATGACAGAATAGGACAAAAGCCAATACACTATTATGAACAAAGTGGTTTCTTTGTTCTATGCTGGAGATGGAACCTATGGCCCACTGCATGCTGGGTAGACACTGTACTACTGAGATTCATCCCCAGCACAAATGGCTTAATTTTCATTTCATAGCTGGACAGGCTTTCAGAGTATAAAATTCCAAAATTAAGAGAAAGCAACAGGTGCCCTCCCAAGCTCTCTTGTTAACACTCACACATCTTAAAGCCAAAGAATCTATGACTTAGGATAATGCCAGCCAACCTAAGAGATCAACCCAAGTCCTCTGCATACAACGTTACACACAATAGCTCAGTGTGAATCATCCAGCTTTCATCTTGGTCTCCTTCATCCCGTGATGGCCTCAGAATTTTCTGATGGATGGGGAAGATCCAGAAAAGTCTATTCTCACCACTGCTTTGGAAGTATCACACATTACCTCCACTCTCATTTCAATGGTAAGATCCAGGCAATAGACCATACCTGGATACGAAAAGAAACCTGAGGATAGTCTCCATGCTGGATGCAGATTTTCCTGACAGGATGCCCTTAAGTATATGCCTTTTGCCTCAAAATATACAAGCAATCCCCACAAACAGTAATGCATCCAGGCCTTAGGCATATTCTCCAAAGCTGGCACATTTTCATATTTTTAAGGTGTGCACATGGCTGTTACTAAACAGTGAGATAAAACAAACTTCAAAGCCCAGTTTCTTAAACACTAATCTGTACACTAGTCTCTTGGGAAAGGTGATAAAATTCAGAATCTGTCTGTACATTCAGGGTGGGCAGATTCTGCATCTGTAACTGTGCTGGGATGATTCCAACAAGCTAATCCATAAACCACACACCGAGAGCAGGAATTTGTTGGAGGCTTGGCAAAAAGGACTATCTGTTTGTGTCTGTGATTGTCATCTATACAAAGTGAATGCAGAGCTAGGGAAATGACTCAGTCCTTAAAGTCAGAAAGCATAAGGACCTGAGTTCAGATCTCCAGCACCCGTGTAAAATATACATACAGTGCATACAAGCATTGAGAGGCGAGGGCAAGATGATTCCTGATGTTTGCTACCCAGCTAGTCTTGCTGAGTCAGTGAACTCCAAGTAGAGAGGAAGATGCTGTCTTCAAAACTAATGTGGAGAGCTCAAGAGATGGCTTATGGAGAGAAAGCAGTTGATGTGAAGGTGAGGACCTGATGTGAATCCTTAGAACCCACATAAAATCAGACCTGGTAGGTAGTGCATGTCTGTCATTCCAGTGCTCCTACAGTGAGATTGGAAGCAGATCTCTGCAAGCCAGGCCAGCATTGTCAACAGTGATCAAGGAGAACCTGTCTCAGACACCGTAGAAGGTCTAGACCAACATCTGAGGTCGTCCTCTGACCTCCACTCACTCTGTGGCATTAGTGTACCCACACACAGATGAATGCACATACAGTTATACACACAGATATCATACACACACACACACACACACACACACAAACATTCAGGATAAAGTAGCTACTGCTATCTCCATGCAGGAATACACACCTAGCTCAGTGTGTCTCCCGTGTCTCCAGTCCTGGAGATCTGCTCCCTTATTGTCCACTACACTCAGTCCATTAAGTAGACCCTCATTACTGTACTTGGCATATGCCCATGAGCATTCCTGGAAACATTTCCACAGCTTAGAATGCTCCCCTTGAAGACATGCAGTCAGCCAGCTCCCCACATCCTCCAAGTGTCTTAGCTCAAATGTCACCTTCCGAAGCAGACCTACCACAGCCAGTTTTAGAACACACCCTACCTCCTACCCCATTCACTCCCAGCATTCCTTTCCCCACTCAGCATTTTCATAGCCTCTCAGGGCACTATAGCCTGAGTGTTGAAAATAGTACCTGGCACACTACACAGTGATGTGGTCAGACCATTAGACCTACCTATACGGCCACCAGGATGTGAGACCTCTTCTGTGTCTTCAAGTCTCCTGATGTTTAATCCCAACTATACTAAGGAATGGAAAGAAAGGGAAAGGATAAAGAGAAGAGAATGTTGGAATCAGCGCTTAGAAAAAAAATACACCCTGAAAGGCTAACAGGACCATGACTCATTGTTAAAGATGAGAGGCAGTTTTGGACCTCAAGATGATGGCTTTAAAGCCTTTCTTTTTTTATTTCTTTGTTTTATGTGCATCTGATATATATATATATCACTTAAACTCATATCTACCTAGCTTCACTCCATAGCACTGTGGTTGTACATGCCATGATATATATATATATCATATATTATATATGATATAGATTAGATATAGATATGGATATGATAGAGATAGAGAGATAGAGAGATAGAGAGAATATAATATATATATATATATTATATATATAATATATAGAGAGAGAAGAGAGAGAGAGAGATATGATAGAAATAAGAGATAGTGAGAGAGATAGATATATAGAGAGATAGAGAGATAGAGATAAAGATGAGATAGTAGTGTGTGTGTGTGTGTGGTGTAGGTATATGCACATGTGTATGACACTACATATGCACGTGTTGTGTGTGTGTGTGTGTGTGTGTGTGTGTGTGTGTCCTCCCTCTTCACTCCCTACCTTATTTTTTGAGAAGTGATCCCACACTGCACCTGGAGCTCACTGTCAGCTACAGTGGCAGACAGTGAGGTCCAGACATCTACCTATCTTCACCGCCAGCACTGTGGTTGCAGATGCCACTGCACCCGGCATCTGAAAGCAGGTCCTCACCCTTGTGTATACAGATAGCCCTATCCCCAGCCCAAGCTCCTTTCTTGTTTAAATTGTAGCTGGCCCCACTGAGGGACTGGCTCAGAATAATACACTGCATGGCTTTTCATGGCTTAGAAACTGTGTCAGTCTCACAGTTCCAGAGACTAAGAAGTCTGACGTCAGATGCCAACTCATGCAATGGCCAGTGAAAGCCTGTTTGCCGATTTGCAAATGCCTATCATTGTATGTATCCTCACCTGGCACAAGTTGACAGCAAGCAAGTTGCCATGTTTGTTCTTCATCCCATCCCTCAGGGCCCCAAAGGCCTCAAATCCCAATATCATCCCATCGGTGGGGGCTAAAGTTTTAACCTATGCATTGGGATGGGGGAGTTGCAAACATTTAGTCAACATCAAAAATCCTTAGTATGAATTAACAGACTCTTCCTTTGTCTGAGGCCACAGAGAAGAGAGGTGAAGGCCCTCTTAAGAATGTCTGTTTTGGATTCCCTGACAGTTTGGGATAGGAATAGAGCTCAGTGTATATACAGGGATGAGGAGCTGAGTACAGATGCCGGGTGCAGTAGCATCTACAACCACTGTGATAGGGAGAGAAACTCGAGAGATGCCTGGAGCTCACTGGGCTGCCACACTAGAGGTCAGTGAACTTCAGGTTCAGTGTGAGGTGATTTCTCAAAAATAAGATAGAGATGGGAAGGGCACACACACACACACACACACACACACACACACATACTTATATTCATAATTCAAACCATTCCCTTGCCCAAGGCCATGGAGAAGATGGATGAAGATCCTCTTACGAATGCCTGTCATTGATTCCTTGTATCTTTTGATATGGGGATATATGATACCTCATTGGATCCTAATCTTTGCCTCCAGACTTTATTTGACAACAGCCACAAATCTAGAGGCCTGCACAGGCAACAGCTGTAAATGAGCAGCCCTGGCCTAGCAAACAAGAAAGGACAAACGTGGGTGCCAGACTTTAGAAGGAAAAGCTTCAAGCGCTCCTCAGAGAACCAGGTTCCTTGACTGCAGCCAATGTCACCTATCAACAAGAATATTTTAGAATAGAGCCTGGAGGAAGAGGAAGAGGAAGAAGAGGAGGAGGAAGAGGAGGAGAAGGAGGAAGAGGAGGAGGAGGAAGAGGAGGAGGGGAGGTAGAGGAGGAGGAAAACGAGGAGAAAGAGGAAGAGGAGGAAGAAAGAGGAAAAGGAGGAGAGAAGAGGCTGCAGGAGAAAGGAAATGAGGAGGGTAGAAAGAGGAAGAGGAAAGGAGGAAGGAGAAAGCGAGGAGGTAGAGAAGAGGTTGATGAGAGTAGCAGAAAGAGAATGAGGAGGTAGAAAGAGGAGGAGAGAAAGAGGAGGAGGAAGAGGAGGAGGGAAAGAGGAAGAGGAGGAGGAGAAAGAGGAAGAGGAAGAGGAGGAGGAGAAAGATGAGGAGGAGGAGAAAGAGGAGGAGGAGAGAAAGAGGAGGAGGAGGAGGAGGAGAGGAGGAGGAGGGAGGAGGAGGGAGGATCTCAGTATGTGAGACCTGAGAGGAGTTGGGTTGTTTAAAAATTAACAGCAACTTTCTAACCTATAGACATGTTTATTATTAAAACCACAAACTAAATTGTTAACACCACCATACAACACTCTTTCTGTGTGTTCTCTCTCTCTCTCTCTTTCTCTGTCTACACACACACACACAAACACATATTCAAAGTCTATAAGCATAGCTTTATATACCTTTAAGGGTCCAGTTAAAAGTCTGCTTGGGGCCTTGTGCCCCAGAGATCAGCAAGTTTAACGATTCCCCATGCTGCTGGAGTCTTTCATTGGAAGATCCACAGTCTCCCCATCAACCCTTGTTGCAAATGCCTAACACATGTGGCCACCTCTGAGGTTCAGGGATGATGTGCAGCAGCCTGCTAGTGCTGCTGTAACAAACACTACAGGCCAGATGACTTCAACAGCAATTTCTTTTCTGATGATTTGGAGCCTGACTTTCAAAAACCAAGGCACCACCTGCATTAGCTTTTCTTTCCTGCTGATCTGCAGCTGCTACTGTATCTCCCCTTCCCAGAAGTATTAACAGCCCTTGATGTTAAGGTCTTACGATATAACCTTACTTTGGTACCTCTGTATAGAGCTTATGTCTAAGTATAGTCACATAGAGAGTCAGAAATTCAACATGAATTTGGGGGCAATACAATGCAATATATAACCATGAGACTTGGGATACATGTGTCTTAGGGTGCACATACATATACAAATGTAAATATAGCCTTTGATCACAACATTTTAGTTTATGCAGCCCCTTGTCTTCCTCCCTCTGCTCCTTACCTATATGTTCCTATCATGTTTCCTGCCGTGACACCATGTTACCTTTGTACAGCCAAGAAACCAGTGAATCCACCCAGCCATAGATTGACACCTATGGAACAGAGCCAAATAAGCCTTTCCTCTTCTTCGCATGAATCACAAGCATTTTGTTACAGTAAGGAAGTACCCAGATCATATCAGAAGCTTTCCACGTGAATGTTTCATTCATCCATTCAGAGAAAATATTTTGTCTCATACCAGACATCCAACCACATTCTCAAATCTAATCTCCCACAAAGAAAAAAACAATCATTCACTATTTGTTAAAGAAAATCTAAGGATTAAGACAGAAAAAGAATTGCTCCTGATGAGTCCTAGGGGTCTAGGGTGTGGCTGGACCATAATGCAATAGAGAATATTTCAACGTTTTCCAACTAGAATCTTTGAGATCCCATCCGCCTGACAGCTTGACTGTAACCCTTCCTGGGAAGAGAGGCTGTGAACTGGCTAAGCTGCTGCTAGGACACAGGGGAGAGAGACCACTCTTCTCCCCCCTGAGCCCCCGAAGGCTCAGTTTCAGACGGTGCCTTGCTACTGCAAGACCATGGGTGTGAACCAAACCTGATTTTTATTCACATGCCCTCTCCTGGTTCCTAGATTGAAACCAGGGATTGACTTAAGACTAAACCACGAACTCAAAGAATAAGTCAGAGAATATCAGTTCTTCCAGACCACAGAAGACCAAAGCCTACGGGAGCGCCTAACAATGAAAGTTTCACAGGCATGGACTCTTCATACTTCTTCCATTTCCTCTTATGTTCCCTATGGAAGTCTGAAAACAATTAATATATATGGTGAGCAAGCCAAAGAGTAAATGAAGACTTAGGGGAAAGGGGCAAGATAGATAATAGCATTTTCTACATGTAATTCTTTTGTAATGAAGTTTAATAATTTCAATAATGGAAAAAAGACTGGGGCAATTTTTTTTCAGTATTCCCACTAATCTACAAGATTTTTCAGCTGTTTAAACAAGGTAATTGCTTTGCTGTCTTTACATTTTCTCAGACCATCTCCCAGACAGACGGTTTCCTCCACTGAATTTCCATTTTCTACCTCAGCTCACCATTTAAACCCCTCCTGCTTTCACACAAAGGTGAAGTGCCCATCTTTTAAAGCGTGTTAGTAACTGAGTATCTGTGCCCCTGCTCTAAATCAGCACACTGCGAACCCAGCTCTCAAGGCAGTGATATTTGGAGATTGGCTATTAGAATGTACCAAGGTCATGAGTTTGTACATCTAGGAAACTTGCTTTCTCGCTCTTTACCTTCAGTCCTTTCTTTCTCCTTCCCTCTCTCTACCTCTCTCTTTTTCTTTCACTTTTCTCTACCTTTCCATTTCCAATCACTATCTCCCTGGAGCACTCACTGACGAAAGACTACTTGAAAACACAGACCTCAAAGCTACCTCCAAGCCAGAAACAAAGCCTTTACAAGAATCCCACTAGGGCTGTGCAAGCATTTGGACCTGAGTTCAAACCCCAGCATCCACATAAAAAGACTGGTGGGGTGGGGTGCCTGTAGCCACAGCATGGGGTGGGGTGGGGTGGAGATATAGACTGAAAAACTCTGAAGTTCTTGATGACCAGACAGCCTAGGTGAAGTAACAAGTTTCATGACTGTGTCTCAAGGTGAAAAGTAGGAAAATCAGAGAGGGAGTTCTGCCAGCAGGCACACCCACACACCACACCCATACACTCCACAGCATACATCAAGCACATATATGCCCTTATGCAAACAGGTGGGCACACCCACACATCACACCCATACACTCCTGAGCATACATCAAGCACATATATGCCCTTATGCAAACAGGTGGACACACCCACACAGCTGTGAACATGCACCACACACACAGGCTTTTCATGTAAAAGGACAGTACCAGATCTCAGTTTGGACATCCAGCATTCCAAGCTGTGAGAAATAAGTTGTTAAGGCACCAATCTACAGCAGTGTTTTGTTATGATGAGTAGGACAGACAATAAACAGACGATCATAAAATAACTTGGCCTTTGATGTGCTGGAATGCCATTCAGATGTCCTAAACAGAGAAACTGTGATCTTACTGATATCTGAAGAATAACAGTCAATAAAACTGAAGGATGCCCAAAAGAATTTAACATGGAAATGAGAAAGTTTTAATGAGAAATTGAAAGCATGAAGATTAGAATAAAATCTAAGGACATTTACTATGCATTCTAGGAAGAAAAGCAATAGTTAAAGTTGTTGTTTTTTTTTTTTTCAGAACTGAAATAAGAAATTGTCTGGTTTGAGAAACTCTAATTTCCAAGAAATATAAATGACAGCAAATTCACGTAAACAACCACACTGCAAAATCACAGAATCTAAACTCAAAAGAGAAAAATTTTAAATACATCCAGACAAAAAATTAGGACCCCTGAAAGAAAAGGAAATTTAAATCAAACATTTTAAAATACCAATAGAAATTAGCATAGCATTTTTCAAATGTCCTAAGGAAACTGGTTATCAGTTTATAACTTTATGTGCATAGATAGTCATTAAAGACTGAAAATGAGGCATTTTGAGAAAATGGAAAAAGTGTTTAACACCTGTGGGCATCCTCTAAAAGAAGTGATAGAGGTCTGACAGAGCAAAAGAAAACTGAAACCACATAAAAATCAATGGGATATTAGAAGGAGAAAACATAAAAGAAATTATAAATATATACTGTTTTATTAAGTAGCTAATTGGGATTGACATAACGTTTAGCACTTTTTATCATGCTTGACTCAGTAACAAGGTGTTGTGGTTTGAATATAAAGTATTCCTATCAGCAGAGAGATCCAGTCTGTAATAGAAACTCAGAAAGAACTGTACCCATGGGTACTAGTACCCATGTCCGTGCATTGGAGCAGGTAGGGTAACCCCAAACCTATGATGGTTCATACAGGAAGATCCTTGGGCCTCACTGGCCAGACAGTCTAGGCAAACCAATGACCTCCAGATTTAATGAGAGACCCTGTCACAAGAACTAAGATGGAGTTGATAAAGACCTCTGCCCTCCATGTACACACCATTGAACTACAACACACACACACACACACACACACACACACACAAATGAGTTCTGCTAAACTACTTAAGTACCTGGAATAGTCCTAAGTGTAGGTAAATGGAAGAAGCCAGTCTGAAATATCTGCTTGCTATATGTTTATAATATTGCATATTGCTGCATATTACATGGTAGAAGTAGAGAAAGAACAGATACAGCAAACTCATCAGTAGTTTCTAGAGGGTGAGGAAAAAGAGTTGATTTTTTTTTTCAGTGTGGTAAGACTACTCTTAATGAGACCAGTGACAGATACATGACAGTGTACAGCAGACGAAACTCACAGAGATTTGCAACACAAAATAATGAACGTTAATACCCTCAGCTACTGAAACGCAACTCAGAGGGCCAGAAATCTCAGGGCGGAATGAAAGGTACAACTAAACACTCTAATCATTTTACAGATGTTTGAAACAGCTTCATAAAAGAAGTAAGAAAGGAAGTCTAAAGAATCAGCCACAAGCAATTTGGCAGAGAGATCCAGTCTGTAATAGAAACTCATGAAGAACTGTGCGCGGCATGTGCTCTGTAGCATAGTTATCTCCCACGAATGTGAGTCTAATAATTCTCAAGTCACTATCCATGCATACTGAAACCAAACAGCTAAGGCAATGGATGCAGAAGCCCTTCTCTGTGTTGGCATGGGAGATTAGGAATAAGAAGGGGACATGGATAAAATAATCCACTTGTTAACTGACAGCCATAGGAGATATTGGAACGCACTCCCTTGTGCTGATTAGACAGTTAAACATAGAGGTACTTATACATGTGGACATACTCAGGAGTTATGATGCATGCAGATATGGTGTTGTTCTGCAAGGGGTCTACCACTGACTCTCAATAGCAATTACAGTGCCCTGGTAATTGTTTCTACATCACTGTCCACTGCAAGGAATGTGTCTCTTTGGAGCAACAGCTGGATGGAGGATTGGGGCTAGGGATCTAGATTAATCTAAAGAATTATTTAATATACAAAAGCCAAGAGGAGCCTAAGATGCACAAGGAAAAGGAAGTAACTCTGGGTGATGAGCTGAAATAAATAATAAAATAAACATCCACGAATCCACAGCAATATAAATAAATGTATACATAAGTAAATGGGGAAATTTTTTTCTGTGCAGAAGAATTCCAAATAATTTATATGATTACTCTGCCCTAAATGACAGGTGCCTAGCTCCTCACTCCTTCAGTAGAAGCTGCATATACAAGACTTCCTTCCAATGAAAAGTTACCTGAAAAAGCAAATTCACAGGACAGCAGCTTAACAAGCAGAACCCAGACTTGTGAGACCCATGTCCCAGCGAAGGCACGAACTTAGAAATGGCAATAAGAAAAGACATTTTACCTAGATGTGGCAAAAGGAGGGCAGTTTACTTAGATGTTTCCCTCCAAATCCACAACCCCGGTCTAACTGTGACAGAAACATCATTGGAGTTTAAGCTGTGAAAAATCTGTCAATACGCCTGACAGGGTCCTTATAACTGACAGGATCGTGATATCTGAAATACCATCACAAAGCCAGGAGACATGAAATGCTGTGGCAGCTGGGATGCTGGGATGCGACCGAAGAGATACATTTTGCCAAAGCTAAATAAATCTGAATGGGTGTGGATCCTTGTTAATAAATGTCTATATAGTTCACTAATTATGCAAATGTGTGGTGCTTGTGTAATATAATAAAAGGTTATGGCTGTAGATTGCATAGAAACTCTGCAATAACTTTTTTATAAATCTAAAATGACCCTTTTTTAAAAGGAGGAAGGACTGGAGAGATGGCTCCGTAGTTAAGAGCACTGGATCCTCTTTCTCAAGACTTGGGTTTGATTCCTAGCACCCACATGGCATCTCACAGTCATCTGTAACTCCAGTCCCAGAGGAATCCAATGCCCTCTTCCGGCCTTTGCAGGTACTGCATGCACATGGTACACAAGCATATGTGAAAACAAAGCACACATACATATAAAATAATAGCATTGTAAAGAAAGTTTAAATAAAATAACTGTTAATTTTATTATTAAAACTTCATTTTTCAAAAGTGAGTGTTGCTATATTAGTGAAAGAAATGTGACTTTGATGTCTCTCACACAGAACAAAATCAGATTCTTTGCTGTATATGAGACATACTCCAGTCAGATATAGTGACATATACCTACAATGCCAATATACAGAAGGCTAAAATGGGCGCATCTCAAGTTTGAGGCTAGCCTTGGCTACCAATCCTATCTACAAATCCTATCTACAAATCAGGAGGAAATCCACCAAGTTTAGTGTTCATATATACACATGGGTGGGACCAAAAAAAGTGCACAAAAGGAAAAAATTATAATATCAGATAAAATAAACTAAAAAAAAAAAAAAACAATAATGTATGAAAACCTGTCTTCTGAACATGACCTATATCTGCAGATATTAACTCACAGTAACTGTCATGACCTAAAAATGACCTTTGCAAGAGTGGGCCAGTCAATATTTATCATGGATAAAACAGAATGATGCCCTATCCTCCCCGGGGTCCACTGGAAGTTAATAGTTACTGAGCAGCCAGAACTGATAAGGTGCCCATGTCCCACTAAATAACCCCACACCCACAGTCATCATGTAAGTAACCTTATTAAACTCAGTGAGTAATATTTAAAAAACAAAACAAAAAATAAAACAACAACAACAACAAAAACAGAAAATAGGAGAGAAATAAGTTGGAAATAAGAAAGAATTCCAGGGTATTCGGCATGAACATGATCAAGACACATTATATACATGCCTGAAAGTGTCAAAGATTACATACAAATATTTAAACAAATTTAAGTAGGAGAAATTAAGATCTAGGATAACAAAACAGGAATTTTTTAAAGGTGACAACCACAATTTATATCTAAGTATAATTATCATACACATCTTTAACTATTTTTAACTATAACTATCTTAGGGGCATAGGAAAAACTAAAATTAGGCCACAGCATACCATTATCAGTAAAAATTCAAATGGGTAGTAAAAAAAAAAAAAGATAAGTATATAACAAGAAAAATGACTCCTGTGTGTTCAGGAGCATGCATGCATGCCTGTCTGCATGTCTGTGTCTTCTGAGTGTGTGATGCAAACACAGTCAATATCCCATGGTTGGGAAAGTCCTAAGTTCTGGGAAGGAAAATCATTGATGTTGGGTAGCTAACTTTACATAGTGCTAGGCTACCTTGTAAACATTTATGTTTACACCCATTGACAAGCATTACCCCTATCCTTAATCAAAGAAGCTCCTTTTTGCAATGAGTGGCTGTGAATGCAGAGACTTTGGGTGTTCAAAGTGCTGAGAAAGAATAAGTGATGACTGGATGTACAATCCTAAAGAGAAGGTTTGTACCATTCTACCCTCCTCCACCCCCACTCCCCAGTCCTATGACTCAGTGAACATTTAAAAAAAAAAATAGAACAAAAAGAATGCACAAGATTGAAGATAGGAAGAAGGGCTATGAAATGCTAACTTCTGGGTACAACACCATCATGGAGGTGGTAGAAGAGGAAGAGGAGGGGCCTGGTGGTGGAGAAGGAAGGGGTGGTATAGGTGGTGGTGGTGGTTGTGGTGGTGATTTGGTTTTGTAAGCCAACCCTAGTGTTTTCGCCAAAGCAAATGACAAGGAGACCACAGAAGAAATGAGAAGGTTCTGGATCAAACAGGCCAGTTCAGTTTCAAACATGCTAATTATGAAATAGCTGCTCCCTGTCTGGAGATGATGAGGCTACACAGTTTGCTATAACTTGTATCTATCCAGAATTTCACAGTCTGCAGGCCTCTTTTATAGAAGCACTGAGATGAAAGAGGAGAAAGAGACCTTGCCTTCCTGGCCCACAGTAAGCTCATAAGTATAAAGAAGATGCTAATTCTAATAACGACTGTGCTCTCTCGTCTCTAATCTTAGCTTCATATTGATTACCATATTTCTGTTGATCCTTCTAGAAAGTCTTCACACCTTTCACATGAGCTGAGAGGTCAGAATTATAAACCTCTGCCCCTCGTGCCTTTCAAGCCCACCAAGGTTGGCCAGAATTAAGTTCTTTTACTTTGAAAGTTGCCTTAAATAGCTATTATAACTTTAGCTATCACCTTAATGCCACAAGAAAAGTTGGCCATTTCAGTTTGTGTCTGAAGGTCTGATCTTTGTGCCAGTGTGGGTTGAGTTTAGCATCCTTTCAAGTCAGTATGGTCATTTTGAATGTCTCATATAGTTTTAAGTAAGAGAGTTTATTCTGTATATCACCTAACTGGCATCTTAATCTACTATGGTATTATGAATGTCCAGCAAGCATTCATTAAAAATGCAAGGTTTCTTGAGTGATTCAGTAAAATGATAGAGTAAAAGCTTCCTTTGTATGACCCAGGAAAGGTGAAAATTCAGTGTAAGAACAGATTCTATCCCAAAGAAAGAAAAAGTACAGGCTTTGGAAATTCACAAAGGCAGTAACGTGATGTCCGAAAAATGGCAAGGAAAGGACAGACAGAAGCTAAGCTGAGCACAGCTCCAGCTACATGGCTTTCCAGAAGCATAGGGGAAGAGGAAGCCCCTTCCAAAACATAGACTGTGGGATCCTGGTACAGAGACTAATGAGACTAACAATAAAATAATAGGTTTAAACATAAATACTTTCAACTCACCTAAGAAGAGTCATAGGCTGGATGACCAGATTAGAAACAAGAACCAACCATTTGTCATCTTTTAAGAAACACACTTTCTTAAAAGATACTCAGAGACCAAGAGTTGAAGGGTAATAGTCAAACAAGCAAATAAATGGAAACTGAAAACAGCTGGCAGAGCAGTCCTGATACTGTGCAATTCAGGAGAATAAGGAAGAACATTTCCTATTAATAATGGGAACAATTAACTATAGCTGTGAATATGTATGTTCCTTCCTGATTTCATAAAAAAAATCTTTGAGCATAAAAGTTGGTATAAGACCAGATATACTAATAGTGAGTGACTTCAGTAATCATTCTCATCTTTAGAAAGGTCATCCAAATGAAAAGTCAAGAAAGAAACTTCAGAGTCAAAAAAAATTTCCAAGAACATTCTTCACAGAACTTAAAAAACAAAAACAAAAAACACTAAACTTCATATGAAGGTATAGAAGATGTTGGATAGACAAATCAATCCTAAAAGAAAGAGCAATGCTAGAAGAATCATGATACCAATCTCAAGTCATACTATCAATCCATAATCTAAAAAGAAAAAGAAAAAGCACTTAAGTGTTGCATTAAAATGGGCATCTAGACCAATGGAATAGAACCAAAAACAAAACAAAAGTGAAACACAAAAATAAACCCACACAACTATGGACATTCAGTTTTTGATAAATGTGTCAAAACTCACACTGAAGAAAAGACATTGACAAACAATGCTTGAAAATTCACCTCTCTTTAAGTAGAAGAACTAAACTAGATCCACATCTCTCATTCTACACAAAACCACTACTACTGCAATACCTGAAACTTTAAAACTTGTGGAGCAAAATATAGGTAAAATACTCCAAAAGTATTTTAAAAGCCCAAGGCTTTCCTAGAAGGTCTCAAATATCTCAGGAAACAATCCCAGAAATGCACAAATTGAATTCTAAAAAAAATTCTGCAGCGTGAAGAGACAAACTACAAGGTGGGCTATATATCAGACAGAAAATTTACATGTAGAATAAATACAGAATAAAAAAACTACTCCTAAAAATGAAATCAATCAAATCATTCTATCAATAACGAGGACAATGAAAGAATAGACATTTCTCAAAAGCTCTTCCCTCCACTCTCATGCATATGTCTCTGTTATATATGTAAGTTAGTGTGTGTATGTTTGTCTTGTGTGTGTGTGTGTACATGTAGGTCATGAAAATACAGAGGAGTAAGAGGGAGGAAGAAATTGCCAGTGAAGGAGGAAGAGGAACAGAGAATGGAAGTCATGTGACGTGAAATCCGAAGGGCTGGCTCATTTGGAAGAAGAGAGAGGTGCCATCAACAGGAAAACACTGAGGATGGGTAGATGTGCTCCCTTCTGTCCTAGAACTTGTCATGTAGTCCCTAGAGATAGAATTCATAGAAATATCTCTGCCTCTGCCTCCCAAGTACTGGGATTAAAGATGTTGCCACCACACCTGGCCTGAAAATCCAATTTCAAAAAATGCACAAGACTGCGATAGTAGTCCACTTCTCAATTAAGGAACAAAGACAAATCTTTCTCATTGATCCCCTGGCTTGATCATAGAGTCATGCCTGACAGCATTGAAATCCTCTTCTTCTATACCTCTAAATTATAATAGTTTTTTAACTTCAAATTAGCCTTTATTGGGAAATAAACTTCAGTGGAATCAATGCATTTAAATTTGAACTGGATAAGGACAATTCCAAATAAAGTGGATTTCTCAAGTAGTATAAATACTGATAAGATGCCTTCATATTGGCCTAGCTCTTTCCCTTCTGATATGCTTTTGTCAAAACCTGCTTGAATACTCCCTCCTTTTGTACCTTGAGTGCATATGACCTGGTGTTCATCGGAACTCCCCTTGCACCTAGATATTGAAGTATTATTGGCTCAGGATGCTCACTAGATTAACAGTAACTAAAATCTTCATGATTTCTGCTCATTCTCCCGGGGTTCATCTGTTGCTATTCTCAACCTTTGCATGTCCATATAATTTGTTCTATAGTTTTAGATTTTCATCCGATTTCAAAGAAACTGTTTTGTTGTTGTTGTTGTTGTTTTGCTTTTTTACTTTGAACAGATTCCTAGCGTTAAGAAGCACATGGCCCCTAAACATAAAGACTTAGGGATAGTGTCACATTCCTTGAGGTAAAATGGAGAGAGGATAGTGGGAGAGGGTAGGATGAAATGGCGATGGAAGAGAGCTGCTCAGGAGAGTAGACACAGCATGGGATCTGGGAGAGGACAGAGTAGCAGGTGATTGAGTGAGATGGAATCACATTTATAAGATAAAGTACCTGAAGTAAAGAAGGAGAGGGAAGTCAGAAGGAAGAAGTATAGGAAAATGGGGAAGAAGAAGGAGAGAGAAAGGTGGGAGAAAGAAGGAAGGCAGTGAGGAACAATCTGGTAAAGGGTCAGGAAAAGGAATCACAGGGATTTGCATGCAGTGTGAGAAAGCCATCAATCGTCTGCCTGACAGACAAGCCATTGGCAATCAGAGTTGCGTGTCTTATATCAACATGGGCTGACAGTAAGCCGTTCAGATCATTGCAGATATTGGATTTTTCAACCAAAGCTAAGTTTTGTAGAGAATTGTACAACTAATAGAAAAGTCTAGTATAACCATTTAATAAATCCAGTCACTTGGATCTTATATTGTTAGTTCTATATGTTCCAAGGCTCAGTAAACAGAGCAGGATATCCCTCCTGTAAAAATAAGCCAGAGCCTCCAAACAGGAATGTAAATATGACAAAGTAACCCTGAACCCAATATGCTGGGTCAGTAGCCTGGAGAATCTCAGTCTTCCATGACCACTGCAGGATAATAAAATTTTGAGCCAGGCATGTTGGCACATTCTCTAATTTAGCACCTGGGAGGCAGAGGCATGAGGATCACTGTAAATTCCAGGTCAGTCAGCTCTATAGAGCAAGTTTGGGGTTAGCCAGAGCTACATATAATTCTCTTCTCTCTCTCTCTCTCTTTCTCTCTCTCTCTCTCTCTCTCTCTCTCTCTCTCTCTCTCTCCCCATGCACACACATACACGTCTCTATTATATATGTAAGTGTGTGTGTGTGTGTGTGTGTGTGTGTGTGTGTGTGTGTGTATGTTACAATCACAGTATTTTCTCTCTGGATCATAAAAAAGAAATAAGTAGAGCAAAAGTCTGAAATCACAGCTTCCCATGGCACCTGGTTTCCTTGTTACTATGACAACACTAGAGAGAACAAAATGAGCTTCCAAGATATAATCAAATTCATTGATTTTTAAAAATCAGGTTATATATTTCATGAATAGCAAATTCTGGATGCTGAGTTAAAATTAGAGTGTGTTGCTTGAATCATAGTATTATGTATTTCTTGTGGAAGACTTTTCAACCTCAAATCCAAAAGCACTGCATCCGTGGAGTTGCTGGAGGAAATGTAGCATCCTTGTGTTTACAGTGAATTCTGTACCAACTGAATCCAAAGGTGAGATCTCTGCATCTCCTAAGATAATGAGTTGTCACTTACTGTCACCATTTGCTCTCTAGGAAACAGTGTTCAATAAACAGGTGTTACAACTCAGTGTTTTGACACTGTATTAAGGGATGTTCAGTAATCAAATATTTGGCAGAAAATACACAGTCTCAAGAAGGATAAAACACAAGCAAACACTAGTAAGATGTAACAGATTATAATTAAACAAAACTGTTGAAGCATAACTGGACACAGCTATTGCTGATGAGGAAGGGCATCTCTGCCAGATTTAGAATAAATTTGTGAAAGTTAGTTTAGGGTTGAAAAATTATTTATGTCAATTATTAGCTTCTAGAATTGTCATTAGCCATATATATTTCTGCCTAAAGTTACAGTGTCTGATGTGGGTAATGGCAATGATTTTTAATTGCTTAAGACCCAGGACTTGATTTGTGTGTGTGTGTGTGTGTGTGTGTGTGTGTGTGTGTGTGTGTATGTCTCTTCAGTGTTCAACCAATTTCTTTTAGGCTACACTCATTTGTTTGACCATGTGTTTCCCAACATAGGTTTTGAAGAAATGATAAAAAATGAAAAGTTCTCCATGGTCCACTCCATAGGCCAGAGTTTCATGTGAAGGGTAAAAGGAGGTCAATTTGCAGGAAATGCTGATGAGATTTTAAGTGGCATGGTATTTAAGTGAAGCAGTCTCTCGCTTATAAAATCATAATGAGGTCTTCCTCATGGCCTATTATTTAGCATTGAGATAAGTCAAAGGTGAGTGGTAACTTCTTGTTTTGAGAAG